>BDMV01000002.1:32810302-32870722 GCA_008326285.1 Oryza officinalis | reverse complement strand
GTTCCTATGGGGGTAATGAATGCAGTTTTCTCCTCATCCTCCCTAGCCATGCGAATCTGATGATAACCAGAGTATGCATCTAGAAAACACAAAAGGTCGCACCCCGCGGTGGAGTCGACAATCTGATCTATGCGTGGCAGGGGGTAAGGGTCCTTAGGACATGCCTTGTTGAGGTCGGTGTAGTCGATGCACATCCGAAGCTTGCCGTTCGCCTTGGGAACGACGACCGGGTTCGCCAGCCACTCCGGATGGATGACCTCACGGATGAATCCGGCCTCCAGAAGTCGCGCCACCTCCTCGCGGATGAAGGCTTGACGTTCCGGGGCCTGCCGCCGCACTTTCTGCCGGACCGGCCTTGCGCCCGGCCGCACGGCGAGACGATGCTCAATCACCTCCCTGGGGACCCCGGGCATGTCCGCCGGTCTCCAGGCGAAGACGTCGGCGTTTGCCCGCAGGAAGGAGACGAGCGCGTCTTCCTATTTGTCATCCAGAAGACCACCGATTCGGGTGGTCTTGGACGGGCCGTCGCCCAGGGCAACCTCCTTGACTGGGACCTCGTCGCTCGTGGCCATCCGCTGCCTTGGGGCGGGCGGGACGGAGGTGCTGGGCCTCTCGTCGCCGCCCGCGGGCTTGGATGCCGCGGCGAGGTGGTCCGCCCGCTGCTCCATACAAGCAAGCGCGACTTTGAGGTCTCCATGGACGGTGATGGGGCCACCGGGGCCCGGCATCTTCATCTGGAGATAGGCGTAGTGGACCGCCGCCATGAACTTCACCAACGCGGGCCTCCCCAGGACCGCGTTGTAGGGCAGACTGAGGTCCGCCACATCGAAGTCCACCCGCTCCGTGCGGAAGTTGGCGGAACCACCGAAAGTGACCGGGAGGTCGATATGACCCAGCGGCCAGGTGTGCCCCGGCGTCACGCCTATGATCGGCTGGGACGGTCGGAGCACCATCCCCGGGGCCTTGATGGCATCAAAGGCCGCGGGGGAAAGGATGTTGAGGGCTGCACCCCCGTCTACGAGGACATGGCCCAACTTCACATTGCAAACGGTGGGGGAAACCACCATCGCGATCTGTCCTCCCCGGGCAACGCACGGCGGGTGGTCGGTCTGGTCGAAGGTGAGGGCAACCTCCGACCACCGCGCCCGCCGCGTCGCCTCATGGGTAGGGGCCACGGCCAGAAGCTCACGCTTCATGGCCTTGAGGCTCCGGCGAGAAGCGTGAGCGCACGCTCCCCCATCGACGGTGGCGACGGTGGCCTCAGGCTCCTGAAACCCCAGGTCATCGTCGCCATCGTCGATGTCCTCGGCGGGGGCCTTGTGCTTGGCCTCGGCTCGCCGGTTGTCGGCAGGAGCCGCCGGGGCCTTGCCCTCACGGCGCTCCTGCCTCTTCTCCTCCTCCCACTTCCTCGTCCGCTCGGCCAAACTTTTTACCGCGCGGCAGTCCGCGAGGTCGTGGAGGGAGGTGTTGTGCACGGTGCACCACTTGCCGATCGGACGCTCCCTGCTGGGAACGCCGGCCTCCTTCTTTTTGTCGCCCGCAGGCCTCCCCTTTCGGGGGGCCCGCGAAGCGCCCTCGACGGCGAGGACATGACCCTCATCGTCGGAACGGGCCGACCTCTTCTTCCTCCTCCTGTCCCGTCGCCCTGACCGAGCGGCGGACCCAGGGGCGGCCGGAGCTGCCACACCAGAACCGGAGGAGTTCCAGGTCCAGGCCTCCTCCTTGCGGGCCACACGGTCCGCGAGCTCAAAAAGCTGCGCGGTGGTCTGGGGCTCCTTGGAGGCGATCTTCTCGAGCATGCGGTTGTGCCGCACGCCCCCCCTGAACGCGTAGATCACCGCGTGTGCGGGGATGCATGGTATGGTGTTGCGGACTTGACAGAACCGCTGAATGTACGAGCGAAGAGACTCATCGTCCCTTCGCTGTACCGCATGCAAGTCCGCCTCTTCGCCTGGGCGCGGATATGTGCCCTGAAAGTTCGTGGTGAACTGCTGGCACAAATCCTCCCAAGAGTGGACCGACGCGGGTGGCAAGTTCATTAGCCAACCCCGCGCCTGACCCTTCAGGGCCATGGGGAAGAAATTCGCCATGACCCTGTCGTCACCCCCCACGGCCTCGATCCCGGTCGTGTAGATCTGGAGAAACTCGGCGGGGTTGACGCTTCCGTCGTATTTTTCGGTGATGGTGGGCCGGAACCTTGGGGGCCAACGGACGTTCCGAAGGCTCGCCACAAAGGCTCGACAGCCGGCACCGCCGACCGGGGACACGGGGGGCCGGCCCCCGTGACCGGACCGAAGTGGCGCTCCGGACGAGGAAGCGCCCTCCGTTGCGTGGGCGGCGCGACGAGCGTCGCGCCGGCGCTCGATATCGAGCCGGGCATCTGGCCCCCCACGCACATCTTCTTGGGTCGGAGGCGTTGACGAGGGGATGGCGGACGAGCGGCGTGTAACGGCCGTCGTTCGCCGCGCCCTCCGCCTCGACGACATGGAGCCGGCAGCGGCTGCGCCAGAGGCCCCGGCGGCGGAGGACCGCCCGCCGGCGTCTACGCGCTGCTGCGCCGTCATGACCAAGTCGGCCACGTCATCCAGCCAACGTCGGGCTGGAGTCTCTGGATCGGGGACGACGGGCGGGTGACGCAGGAGCGCGCCTGCAGCCTGGAGCGCGCCCTGGGGCGTGCCACCATCGCCGTAGACGAGGCGGCGACGCGTCCCGTCTCGCTGTCCTCCCCCGTCACCCGCGAGCGGCGAGGTCGCGGATCCTTCGACCTCCTCGAGCGCCTTCCCCCGCCCAAGACTTCGGCGAGAGGGGGACGGCGGGGTGCGAGCCCGACGGCGCGGGTTCTGCTCCCTGTCGTCACCGCTAGCGCTCGGAGAGAGGCTGTGCGCCACTGCCCGCTCGGCCATAGGGCTGACCGGGTGAAGCTTGGCCCACACGAAAGAGGACGAGGGCTTAGAAAAACACGCGCGCCCCCTACCTGGCGCGCCAGATGACGGAGCGTGAAACTCCTCACCGGGGGACCGCGCAGGTCCCCCTTTGCCGATTCGGCCGGGGGCGCTAAGTGAGGTTCTTCGCCCTCGATCTAAGGAATGTCAGCGAGAGAGGAAACACACAGGACGCGGGCGATGTAGACAGGTTCGGGCCGCTGAGAAGCGTAACACCCTACTCCTGTGTTCTGGTGGATCTGGTGGTCTCCAACAATACCAAGAGAGTTCCGTCTCCAGAACGTATTTGCCGGAGCTCTCCCCTCTTTCCTAGGCCTGGGCCTCCTTTTATCTGATCAGGGGTCACCACATGGGCCTCAAGCTGCCTAAGAAAAGAAACAATCTTTTTACAATCAGGGCTAGTCTACAGCCGGAAGTGACTTCTGACAAGCATGGTGCACGCCTTCTGCCCCGCTCGCCAGCTCTCCTGGTGGACGCCCGTTTCAACCTTCATTCAATGGCCGGCAACTTCCTTGCTATGCCTGCGCTGAAGTCTGGATTGGATCTGACCGGGACTGACATACCAACTCCAGGAGTTAGCACGCCGGCCCCGGCTAGGGACGAGAGCCAGGAGGCTCTCATCATTCCGACGGGACGGGGCGAGGCGTGCCATCGACCGCCTGTCGCCACCTACCCCGCGATCTGACCGGTCTGTGACCGGTCACACACCGCGACCGGTCACGGACCGGATAAGCGTGCGCTGCGCCGCATTAAACGCGGCGTGGTGCGCTCGTCTGATCCGCTATAAATGCGGTTAGGTGAGCCCTGCTGTGCTCACCTACCCCGCACACGTGGCGCCAAAATCACAGGGGGTCGGGGCGCCCCAGCCCTCGGGGCCGAAACGAGAGCGGCCCGACCCCTCGGGGAGACAGAGGGAGGGGTGGCCACGTCACCCTCGGGCCCGACCCCCCCGAGGGGGTGGGGACACGTGGAGGACCGCGGCCACCCAAGCCTCTAGTCATGATACCCCCGGTCCCATGTCACCGACAAATGGGAATTTACTTATAAACATGTACAATCGTTGTTAATTTCTAATGTTCCATTATATATTACAAACTAGGACAATTTATCTCGATGAATGGGTCTTCCGTCGTTGTGGAATTCTCTCGCCGGATTAATAATTTCATCCATAACAAATCCCATGAGTTGTTCTTGAACAGTCTTGATGTAATCCTCCTGGGGAGTTGGTCCTTCATCCACATAATCTATCGTTTTCAAAAAATGAGATATGAATATATTAAATCAATGAGAAGAGTGTAAATAATGTACGTGTAGGTGTTTACGTACTGCGATATCCTTAACAGTGTTAACGACGTGTGCCATGTGGTGAATAAATTCACAAACATAGTAGCCGCACAAGTTGATCCCCTGTTACTGTTGTAAACACTAAAGGAAAAACAAACTTATGAAATATTTATAATATTGAATAAATGAGATTTATAATTTTGGACCATGTACGTAGCATCGACAATTCTTCCTTGAATTCCCCATGGACGTTTGCACGGAATCTTGCCCATACCCTGCAGTTGCAAACGAATTAATGACGCTTTGATCGTCATAGTAGCGATAGCAGCAATCATAACGAGAGTACTAGCGGATCACATTACCTGTTAATCATGTCAATGATATCGTCGAAAACATCCCTATCTTTGCGTATAGAGTCCATGATAATAATCTGGCGTGCATTTCTGAGACTTTCGCTGCTATCTTTTGTGTGGTATGATGGGTTTATGAACCCGGTTGTTATATATGTATCTTGCTGCCCTCTTCTTAATATTTATGCATTTGTGATGCTTATCAAATGCTTGCAATGAAAGTGTAAGGCTAGTCGCTTTTCCTAAAGACTAGCTAAGCATGAGTACTTGACTCAACAATAGCACCAACAGTATTACATACATATAAAAATATTCTAGAAGTCATAATCATAAGATAGTCATGAGTATTCAAATAAACAACTGAAACCGACTCCGATCAGGAGCTAGTCGGTCAGACCGTTGGCCCGGCCGGTTTGACTGTGCAACACACATCGGTTTGACTGGCCCTATCCACCTGGTTTGACCGGTCCCACATAAAGAGCACCACTTTGCCAATTATTATCAAATATCAAAATCAATTATCTATCAAGCCAATTGTTCATCACAAAATAATAATAAAACACACTTTGATTTTAAAGTCGTCAACCGTACTATTAATTGGCGCATACATGTGTGAGTCATATGCCAGGATCATTGTATGTGATGTTAATTTCCTCCCTATGCTCTTACTAGTCACGGCCCAACTTTACTTAAGTCATTTAGGCTGTGTTCGATCTATTGTTTCCTAACGCGCTACAGTGTTTTACCCCGTGCACGCTTTTCAAACTACTATACGGTGTATTTTTTTGCAAAAAATTTTTATACAAAAGTTGCTTAAAAAAATCAAATTAATCCATTTTTGAAAAAAAATTAGCTAATACTTAATTAATCAAGCGCTAATGAACCGTTTCGTTTTCCGTGCTACTGTAGCGCGCTGGGAAAACTATGGATCGAACACAGCCTTAAGCTTGCACTGCTGTTGTGTACAGCTAGTAAAAGTATTCTCAGCTGCCTGCTTTGCAAGTTGCTATCTTCATTTGCGCTACCTCCTTATCTCACTCACCCCTTTATTTACACCACAGGCCTTCCTTGGCATCCTACCATATATATATATATATGCAGCTTAGAATGCATATCAACGTCGCAGGTAGATCAGAAATGTGCATGCGAGTTGCATTACCTTGTATTGTTCTTCCTTCACCTCTGATTCTTCGTGATCTTGTTCCTCTGTTAACTTGTCGACCAGTCTAGCTAGCCTTAGTTTGGCATGACAGGAGCAGAATGTTAGGGGCCGGGTTTACATAGCAGGAGCAGCGTTCGAGCATTCGAATTGCATACACAACTTTAGGGATATAATGAGATGTATCACTACTGAAGAAGTGATCTTTGCCCGGATGACAAAAATAACATTAGTCCCGGTTCGAATAGGAACCGGGATAAAAATCATTTTTAGTCCCGGATAAAAAGTGCGTCGGGACTTTATGATCTTTAGTCTCGGTTCACTTTTTGTCAGTCCATGTCACGCCGCCGGCTATCTTTAGTCCCGGTTAGTGTTACCAACAGGGACTAAAGATAATCACTTTAGTCACGGTTGGTAACACTAACCGAGACTAAAGATAAAAAGGATCTTTAGTTTTGGTTGTTGTTACTAATCGGAACTAAAGAAATACCTTTATATACTCCTTTTTTCTCCTCCAGCCCGAGCCATTGCTGCAAAGGTCGGGAGGAGAAAGGGAGATGCTGCCAAAATTTTTTGTGATAGTGTTTTGGTGATAATATATAAATTGGAGTATTCTAAAAGGTTAACAACTTCATCCAGAAATGATGTATGCTTAGCATATTATATTTATAGCTATGTTTCTATACATTATTGCCTCTAAAAAAAGATTTATGGAAATGATGAGAGAGAAATTTGTTTAGGAAAAATGAGGTTACTTTTTAAAATTAGAAACAAGTGGATAAAAATGTTATAAAAGATATGACAAAGGAAAAAGGATAGAAAACCAAATTAATTTAAAAATCGTTAAAATAGTTAGAAATAAGTACGACACATTAAAGATATGTTTAGAACTTTAAAAAAACATGAATAATATGTGGGATTATTGTATAATTGTTATATGATTACTTATATATAATTATTGTACGCTTATTTAATTAGTTTGATTTTCATGGATTTTCTTTTTTACGATTTTTGTGCATTTCAGGTAGATGGATCGGTAATGGATGTACACCGTGGACCGATGGTCGTCAGAGTTTATTGAAGGTGTGCGTTATTTTTTGAGTGTTGCCAATGCCAACAAGTATAAGGGTTATATATGCTGTCCATACAAAAAGTGCAAAATCCAGAAGGAGTATTCTACATCAAAAACTATTCATGTTCACTTGTTTGAGTTGGGATTCATGCCTAGTTATAATTGTTGGACCTCGCACGGAGAGTTAGGGGTTGCAATGGAAGATGATGAAGAAGAAGACGCGAACATTCCTGACTGGGCTCAATACGGTGGATTTGAAGGAAATACAACAGGCAAGGCAGACGGGGCTGATGAAGATAACGACGGTGCGGATGATCTTGGTCAGATGTTGTGCGACGTAAAGAAGGACTGCGAAAGTGAAAAGGAGGTCCAGAATTTGGAGCGTATGTTAGCGGACCACAAAACGTCCTTGTACCCAGGTTGCGAACAGGGGCACAAAAAGTTGGGTACCACGCTGGAATTCTTGCAATGGAAAGCAAAAAATGGTGTGAGTGACACGGCATTTGGTGAGTTACTGAAACTCGTAACGAACATTCTTCCGGATGGAAACGAATTGCTCGAAACAACGTACGAAGCTAAGAAGGTAGACTGCCCTCTAGGTCTGGAAGTACAGAAGATACACGTATGTAAGAACGATTGTATCCTCTATCGTGGTGAGGAGTACGAGAACCTATAAGCATGCCCTATTTGTAAGGCACTACGATACAAGATTAGATGAGATGACCCAAGTGATGTTGACGGACAGCTTTCGAAGAAGAGAGTTCCTGCTAAGGTGATGTGGTATTTCCCTATAATACCACGGCTGAGGCGATTGTTCAGGAACAAGGCACATGCCAGAATGATGTGCTGACACGCAGAAGAACGTCAACAAGACGGGATGCTGAGACACCCAGCTGATGGGTCTCAGTGGCGGAATATCGACAGGGTATATCAAGACTTCAGAGAGGATGCATGAAACGTAAGATTTGATTTAAGTACGGATGACATAAATCCATTTGGAGAGATGAGCAGCGGCCATAGCACTTGGCCTGTGACCATGTGTATCTACAACCTCCCCCCTTGGTTATGCATGAAGCGGAAGTACATCATGATGCCGATTATTATTCAAGGCCCAAAGCAACCTAGTAACGACATTGATGTGTACCTAAGACCATTGGTTGAAGACCTGAAACTTTTGTGGAAGAAAAAAGGTGTCATCGTGTGGGATGAGGACAATAGGAGCAATTTAACCTACGAGCGTTGCTGTTCGTAACCATTAACAATTGACCCGTACTTAGCAACCTATCCGGACAGTCAAACAAGGGGTACAAGGCTTGCACCCACTGTATGGATGAAACTGAAAGTATGTATCTGAAACATTGTAGGAAGGTTGTGTACATGGGTCATCGTCGATTTCTTGTTGCAAGCCATCTTGTCCGAAAGAAAGGCAAGCATTTTGAATAGAAGGCAGACCACCGTACTAAGCCTAAACATCATAACAGAAAAGCAATGTTTACTATGGTGAAAGATTTAAAAGTAGTATTTGGAAAGGGACCTAGCAGCAAACCTATAGCAAGTGAAGATGGTCACGCGACGATGTGAAAAAAGAAGTCTATTTTTTGGGAGTTACCCTATTGGGATGTCTTGGACGTCCGCCACGCAATTGACGTGATGTATCTCACTAAGAACCTTTGCGTCAACCTGCTGGGCTTCCTAGGTGTATATGAGAAGTCGAAAGATACACTTCAAGCACATAATGATCTAAAGGATATGACACAATGCAACGACCTTCATCCGAAACCAAAGGAGAAAGGAAGCCATTACTTGAGTCGGGCTAGTTACAACCTGAGCAAGGCAGAGAAGGAAAATATGTTTGAATGTTTGGAGAGCATCAAGTTACCATCTAGATACTTCTCGAATATAAAGGGAATAATAAGCATGAATGAGAAGAAGTTCACAAACCTAAAGTCTCATGACTGCCACGTGTTGATGACACAGCTGCTTCCTATTATAATTCGAGGTATCCTTCCTGATAATGTCCGGACAACAATAACAAAGCATGTGCTTTTCTCAACGCAATTTTATAGAAGATCATCGATCCAGATAGTTTAATAGCCCTTGAAAATGACGTGGTGCAATGTCTTGTCAACTTTGTGATGATCTTTCCACCATCCTTCTTCAATATAATGACGCATCTTCTATCTCATCTTGTTAAATAAATCCGTATTCTCGGTCCTGTGTATCTACACAACATGTTCCCTTTCGAGAGGTAAATGGGCGTTCTGAAGAAGTATGTTCGTAACCGTTCTCGTCCGGAGGCAAGCATCGCCAAGAGGTATGGAACAGAGAAGGTCATTGAGTTCTGCGTAGAATTTATTGAAGACCTTTGTCCAATCGGGGTGCCTGAATCAAGCCACGAAGGGAGACTACAGGGAAAGAGGACTCTTAGAAGAAAAACAATAATGACTGTAGATAACAATTTATTTTGTAAAGCACATTTCATGGTTTTGCAACAATCTTCGTTGGTGGCTCCTTAGATCGAGGAGCACTTGGCGATTGTTCGCTCCAAAAATGTTGGAAAGTCCAATGCGTGGATTACACGCCATCACATTGATACTTTTCCTGCTTGGCTGCGACAACATCTCATGGGTAACGAGACGATTGACCAACAACTAGCCTTCTTGGCGAGGGGACCATCTTGCTTAATCTTGACATTCCAAGGATATGAAATCAATGGGTATACATTTTACCCAAGAGCCCAAGACACAAAAAGCACGAACCAGAACAGTGTTGTTCGTATCGATGCCATGAGATACGATGGGACAACCAGCACGTATTACGGTGGCATTGACGAGATATGGGAACTCGACTATCGACCTTTGAAGGTGCCTCTGTTTCGGTGCCAATGGGTTAGGCTAACTGGTGAAGGTGTAACGATTGATGACAGTGGGATGACAACAGTTGACCTTAACAAGGTTGGATACTCAGACGAACCATTCGTCCTAGCCAATGATGTAATGCAAGTTTTCTACGTGAAGGACATGTCTAGCAAACCAAAGAAGGGGAAAGGGCCCGATGAGCCAAAGCGCCATGTGGTTCTCCCGGGCAAAAGGAAAATCATCGGAGTCGAGGACAAGACTGATGAAGATTATGATCAGTTTGATGAGCAACCACCGTTCGCGGTGATGGTTGACCTGAGCATCCTCCTATCAAATGAGGACACCCCTTACTTACGCAACGATTATAGCAAAGGAACATTCGTGAAAAGAAAGTACATAAGGTCAACCATCACGCTGTAAATTATTTTTAATATAATGATCTAGGTTGTTGTATGAACGATGTAAATTATTTTGAATGTATTGAATTATTAAAATCGGGCATGAATTATTTATATATGATTATTTAAATTTAAAATATCAATTTTAAACTTTTTAAATCGGGCATATGTTATTTATATATGATTTTTAAAATTTAATAACAATTTTAAACTATTTAAATCGGGCACATGTTCTTTATATATGATTTTTAAAATTTAATAACAATTTTAAACTATTTAAATCAGACACAAGTTCTTTATATATGATTTTTAAAATTTAATAACAATTTTAAACTATTTAAATCGGACACATGTTCTTTATATATGATTTTTAAAATTTAATAACAATTTTAAACTATTTAAATCGGGCATTTGTTCTTTATATATGATTTTTAAAATGTAATATAAATTTTAACTATTTGAAATGTTTTGATATTGTAGTTTGTAATTATTTAATTTTTAGTCCCGGTTGTTAACCCTAGCCGGGAAATTTTTTTTTTGGAAATAGCGAGAAAATATTTTTAGCCCCGGTTGGTGGAAACAACTGGGACTAAAGATATCTTTAGTCCCGGTCGTTGCCACCAACCGGGATTAAAGCTCCCGGGGTATATATAGTAAGGCACATCGTCTTCTCCGGCATGATCCCACAGTTAGCCATTTTCACCGATATCTTCGCTGAGCGCCATCACCGGCTAGGGTCTTCGTCGTCGCCGCCGCCGTCATCTCATCGTTGTCGTTGTCGTCGCATGCCGCCACCGCCGCATGCCGCCACTGCCGTGCGTTGCCGCCCTCACTGCCGCATTCGCTTCAAGTTGGTTAGGCCCGATCTATCCCTCTCTCTCTTCGATCTTTCTCTCCATTGGGCGGCCGCTGCCGCCACTGCCGACGCCCACGCGCCACTGCCGCCATGGCTGACGTCGGCTGCAGCAGCCAAGATCATGCCACTGCTGCCACCGCCGCCGCCATTGCCGACGCCGTCGCGCCACTGCCGCCATGACCATTGCCGGCTGCCGCGCGCCAAGATCCTGCCACCGCCGCCACGCGCCAAACGTGAACGATCGAACGACCAAATGTGAACGAATGAATGACCGAACGTGAATGAATAAACGACTTTAACGAGTTTAACGAGTTTAACAACCGAACGAGTTTAAGGAGCGAACGAGTTTAATGACTTTAACGAGTTTAGCGACTTTCACGATCGAACGACTTTAACGAGTTTAATGACTTTCACGAGGTTCACAACCGAACGACTTTAACGACTTTAGTGACTTTCACGACCGAACGAGTTTAAGGAGCGAACGAGTTTAACGAGTTTAGCAACTTTCACGACCGAACGACTTTAACGAGTTTAACGACTTTCATGACGTTCACGACCGAATGACTTTAACGACTTTAGCGACTTTCACGACTGAACGACTTTAACGACTTGAGCGACTTTCACGACCGAACGAGTTTAAGGAGTGAACGAGTTTAACGACTTTAACGAGTTTAGCGACTTTCATGTCCGAACGACTTTAACGAGTTTAAGGACCGAACGACTTTCACAAGTTTAACGACTTTAACGAGTTTAAGGACCAAATGACTTTCTCGACTTTCACAACTTTCAGTACCGATGTGTATGCAATCTACGTGTTTTAACTAATTATTTTG
This sequence comes from Oryza officinalis, assembly GCA_008326285.1. NCBI lineage: Eukaryota > Viridiplantae > Streptophyta > Magnoliopsida > Poales > Poaceae > Oryza > Oryza officinalis. The sequence goes on along the minus strand of BDMV01000002.1, from coordinate 32,858,970 downwards.
TTATTGTCAGAATTACCTGGTCCAACTGCTGACCGCCGATGTTGCTCAAGCTTATGTGGTTCCAAGGCCTCCAAGCAAAACTAAGGCAAGTTATATGAAACTATAAAAGTTTTCATACATTCCTTTGAAATGTATTAGCTGTATTTAAAATGTACACATGTAGGTTTCATATTTCTTAACTAGGTGAAATTTAACGTAGGTTTCATATTTCTTAGGTAGGTGGAAATTAGCTGGTCATCGTAGTTCTCGAGAATGTCAATATATATATAACTATATATCTCGTTCATATTACGAACAGATGGCCGATCGCGATGATGAACAGATCATCTACGACCAGATCGCAGAGGGCAGTAGCCAATACTGGATGAACGAGGATGGGAACGAGGACCCTAACGAGTATTTGAACGAAGAGGGCAACAAGAAGGGTAATGAGGAGGGAAACGAGGAGGGGCACGAGGAGAATAGTGACAGCCAACCGGCTATTAGAGAGAAGAGGGGACGCGGACAACGAGGTGCCGCGAGGAAGGTGGAGGAGAGACACATTATTACGGAAGTGAATCTAGACGGCCGACCAGTTGCCCCTGCCGATGCAGCAACGAAGTTTGTGTCACATAAAAGTTGGGTCGTGAGGGATCGCTTGCCCATCAACATAGTAAACTGGGGCCAAACAAGGGCACATGGGGATGAGGAGGAACAATCTTATCTCCCTGATACAGAGAAAGAAATGTTGTGGACCACGATGCTTGAGACATTCACGGTCCCTGAGGTAGAAAAGCAAAAAGTGAAGGATTGGACTTTAAAGAAGATGGCCGAACAATTATGGCAGCACAAGAAAGATTTGTACAAGAAATATATCGTGAAGGGCCTGACACCTGACTTTGACAAAATGACCAAGCTGAAGGATCATTGGGATGCGTTCGTCGCATACAAGACAGGGGAGCAAGGGCAATGATAGATAGAAAAGAATAAAGCCAATGCCGCTAGAAAGAAGTACCATCACCGGCTAGGGTCAGTCGGCTATAAGAAGGTAGTGCTGAAGTGGGAGAAAATGGAAGCAGGATTGCTAGAAAGAGGTATTGTTCCGGCCATAGTCGATTGGCCGGAACGATCAAAACATTGGTACTATGCTCACGGTGGAACGCTCGATCTTGGTGGTGGCTCCCTGATATTCGGCGATGAGATTCGCGAAGCAGCAAGCCGACTAACGGAAGTAGTAGAGGCCTCTGCTCAGGGAACATTCAGGCCCGACAGAGAGAAGGACAAGCTTACGCTCACACTGCAGAATGACGAGCATCCAGGTCAAACGTGAGGAAAAGGCTTAGTTCCATGAAAATTTGGATTTCAAGAGGACATCCACACGTACAAGAGTCGCATGAGGAGCAAAAGAGATACTGAGGCGAAGTTAACAAATCTTGAGTATAGGGTCATGACACAAGAGTTAAGGATGCAAGAGGAGGTGGAAAGACGAGTGGACCAACGCCTGGCCGAACAGCAGAGGGAGCAGACCCAACAACATGTTCCTTCCGTCTTGGTGGGCCCCTCAAGCAATCGTAGCAGCTGCGCTTCTATAGGGAAAGTAGGAGAACATGGCATGGAAGCTGCAGCAGTGCCAGCTCACGACGAGCCACCATGCCCCGCTGATGAAATCACGCAGCAAACACCGTGTGAGCTGCATAGTCCCTTCAAGAACATATCACACAAGGTATGCTCGTAGTTTTATGATATATGTCTTGTACATTGCGAGAGTTGGTGCACATGTTAATTACTAATTAACCTCGATTCTCGTGAAGGTGGCGTCGGGCATGGCCATACTAGTGGACCCTTCAGGGACATACCATTGTAGGCCTATTCCACCTGGATACTCAAGAAGTAGAACTGGTGAAACGAGGGTTCGAGGACCTCGAGCTGGACATCCCCGGAGCAGACGGGGAGACAAAACTAGGAGACACAACTCATGCCATTATACTATGGTGCAAGCGCTGCATCGTGTTTCTCGGGCGAGAAGTGGCGTCTGTTCCTACATCTCCTTCGCCTGCACCGTCTCCTTCTCCTCCTCCGCCTGCATCGTCTCCTCAGCGGGCATTGACTCCTCCGAGGTCTCTGTCGCGGGCATCATCTGCTCCATCTTCAACACTGCAACTAGCTGCAAGTACAAGAAAGACTTGCCTACCTCGTTCTGCACCGTCAAAGTCCAGCGTACAAACGAAGAAGCCAAGACTTGATGAGCCTAAGCTCCCCGCTCTCAAGACTAGGGTATATATATGACCACATTCCCGAGGAGACTGACGAGATCGTAAGAGCGCAAGTGAAGGCGCACTTCAAGCCACGGAGTCCAGTAAGAAGATTCCTATAGACCCGTCATCTAAGGAGTTCTTTAAGAAGATGAGCACATCGGTAAAAAAGACCTTACTATCCGACTATGACCGATCAATAACGAAGTCTTTTAAGAAGGCAAAAGGAAAGTCCAAAGAGGTCCCTCAGCTCAGAAAGCAACCAAAACAATCGATTGATGCGTTGCTACCGCCTGGTGAAATGGAGATAAGACAATTTATCGTGGAGACGGGACTAAATAGGGAGCGATTGCTGGCCGATGCACCAATAGAAAAAGCAACAACAGAGGATCTGAAATACAAATTTACCCTCGGTGAACCACTTATCAAGCCTGATCAGGTTCAAACTCTCTCTACACAGATGTACCGATTCCATTAGTACTACATGAAAAAATCATCCACCGGAAGAGTGATGTTCGGTGCGAAGGTAAAAAACTCAAATTACTTCCAAGGAGATGATGAGTTGTGGGTCTGTTTCTAGGAAATCTTCAACGTGTACCATCGAGATGCCCTCGACGTCTCTCTTCTCAGTCTATGGGTTCTGTAAGTATTGCTTAATTAATTTTATTCGTTCCATAGCTCCTTGTTTGTAGCATCAAATGATTGCAGTGTGCGGATAGTTGATGAAAACGTCCTTTTTTCCCGTTGTAGAATGGATATTCAAATATGCCGTAAGCAGGAAGCTTTCAGGGTTGGATTCATGGACCCCCGAAAAGTTAACACTATGGTAATAAAGGATTTTCAGTAAGAAACAGAGGATAATATTCTCCATTTCCTGGTGCAACAACATTTCAAGACCTTCATACTATTGCCGTACAACACGTCATGAGTTTTTACCTCCTTTCCTACCAATTTCCTTCTCGTACTCATACCGTGACATATATATCATCTTACGCAATTTGCAGATTCCACTGGGTCCTTTTTGTTATAGACCTTATTGAAAGCAAACTCCATGTCTATGACTCAATGGATAAACCGAAGGAAACTTTCACCAAAATTTTTGAAGTGCTAGACAGGTAATGCCATCGATTGCATTGTTATTATGAGTGTTGCTATTTCTACTATATATGTAGATCTCGGATAATTAATCATAGCTTGCAACTGCGCATAAGGCATGGACACGGTTCCGCACACTCATCCGCGGGAATTTCAAAGAAAAACTAGATGTCATGATGAACTTTTCGGTTAGTACTTGCTCCAAAATTATATTGAATGATTTAATTTGTTCTAAAATAAAAATATATATTAAATCTGTCATTTCGAGCTCCTTCAGTATCCAAAACAGAAGCAAGGAACGAATTTATGCGGCTACTATGTTTGCAACTATATGCATACCATAACATATAGAATCAACAGTGATAAGGATCTCGATGTACGTAAACATTATTCATACATTATGTCTCGATTTCTTATTGATTTCATATATTTATATCTTATTTTTTGAAATGATAGGTTCTTTGGATGATGGAGCAACTCCCCCATGATGCATTTATACAGGCCGTTCAAGAACAACTGACGGGATTTATCATGGATCAGGTTATTGATCCCGTGGGAGAATTCCACCACGATGAAAAATCTATTCGTCAACCCCACCCACGATCAGAATAGAAGGATTGTAATATATATATACATACCATAGATTTTATGTGTATATGTAATTACTTATATGTTTGTATATATTTTGGTAATCTATATATGTATATATTAACTTATGTGTCTCTACATATTTTGGTTATACATATATACATATGTAATATATATATATATATATGTTTATACATATGTAATATATATATGTGTGTGTGTTTATACATATATATATATATATATATGCAATATATATGTATAAATACATTTATTACATATATATTATATATATTATGCATATATATGTATTCAGCAAGCAGCATATGCAAATAAAAAATATAAAAACATCTTTAGTCTCGATTGGTGTACCAACCGAGGCTAAAGATTCATCTTTAGCCTCGGTTGGTAACACCAACCGGGGCTAAAGATGCCCCGGTTATTTTAACCGGGACTAAAGATAGACATCTTTAGTCCCGGTATCGGGGTTCCGGTTTGCAATCTGGGACTAAAGGGGATTGCAAACCGGGACTAAAGATGGATTTCCCAGTAGTGTATTGAAGATTAGTAGAAGAGAATTAATTATCATCACTTGTTTGTAATCAAAAGGAAAAATCGACCGCAAAGTGTCAACTATATTGCCAGATAATTTTGTCGTGTGGTGCATAAACTTGTCTGAAATTTGGACTGCTAGAAAAACATGCACTGATGAAAGCTGACGGTGACAAGAGAATTAATTAGTCTGTCAAGGAACTAATAAAAGCATGACTAACGAAGGCATGAATGGACAAACTAATCTCAACGTCAGACAGCGAGCTCAGCTCAACATGCATTCATGATTAATTAGGAGAGTTTTAACCCTCTCTGCACCTAATCCAGCAAGTGTAGTGCAAATTGGTACGTACCAAAAGCATTCTTCACTCCTATCTACTCTCTCTCATCTTTAATTTACCCGAATCACTTTAAACATGAACCACCAAGCCACCAACGATTTTACATACATGTATTCCTCCGTTTTTTTTTGACAAATTGGTTATTTTCAAAAACTTTTTTCATAACTAGACTAAAAAAAACTTCAACAAAAAATAGGCCGTGAGCTACGCGCCAACCGCAATGGCGCTGAGGTTAGAGGGTTCAGCGTCAGGCCCATTGGCGCTGATCCCCGTGCCAACGTGGTGTTCAAGCTGATCCTGTCGCCTACGTGGCACGGGCTCAGTGCCAAAGCGGTTAGCGCTCAACCACTAACCTCAGTGTTAGCGTAATTGGCGTTGAGCTTTGGGACTTAGTCGCTCGTGATCGGGCTGCCCAACACAACTTCTATGTAGGGCGGCACAGAGGCACTGAGCCAGCAAACCTCAGCATGCTGAGACTAAAGAGCTCAGTGCCAGCTACTTTGACGCTGAGCTTTGGTACTTAGACGTTTGCGGCCGGCCTGTCCAACACAGCTCTTGTGTTGGGCTCTGCCCTGGCGTTGAGGGGTCAGCACTAATGCTCCTGGCACTAAGGTTGCATGGCTCAGCACTATTCTTCTAGGCGCTGAGGTATTGGCCCTAGGCAGAGAGCTGACAGCCAGCTCTCTGCTCAGCCTTCACCACCTACAACACATCCATCCATAGATCCCTCCCCCAGCATCCAAAATCATCTACATCCCGTACAATTATAATACACAGAGACATCCATTCAAAATTCATACACATCCATCCATCCACATACATACACATCCATCTATCCATCACACACATAAACATGAACAAATCAACAAACATGCATCCATCCAAAATATAGGTTCACAAGTCGAAGTCATAATATCCATGCAAGTATGTCCAGCTTTTAGTTTGAAGATACATAGTCATGAACTACAGAGGCAATCGACCTAAACACCAACCAAATCCAACTTACCTCTTCCTACCCTTAGGAGCACAAGGTTGATCGGGAGTGTACTTCCAGTCCGTAGTAGAAGCTCTCTTGCGCTGTGGTCGAGATGTCCCCCATGTGACCAAGCTACACTTGCTCCTCCTCTTCCTCATCCTCTCCATCCTCCTCTCCCTCTTCCTCCTTTCCTTCCTCTTGTCCCTTCTCTCCCTCTTCAGCCTATCCTTCCTCTTCCCCCTCCTCCTCAGCCCGTCGAACTGGTTCGACGGCATCGTCGGCCCTACATCCCAGCCGTGCTGCCAACTTCCTGCATTGCTGGTGTAGGTTCTGCGACCAAGAGAACGAGTTAGGCATTAGTTTCAAATATGTGTAGTGTGCGTGGTTTTTGGAAATCTAACTATAGTGCATTGCGAAGAACGCCGCTCTCTTCTTGCAAGCTAGGGGCCATGCCCAGTGCCACACCCGCGTCGTTCACGGTCCTGACCAGCTCCCGTGCCTGTAGGTATAAAGATGTGAGAAGTTATAACCACGAAGTATGAAAATTATATATGAGGAAAAAGAGACGGTAATCACCACTCTATCTCGAGCCAGTCCCGTCTCAACCGTGGTACCTACATGGGTATGTGAATCGTACTCATTCTGCTCCTTCATGTCAGCCGGGTCGTCTGCTATGTCGACTAGCATCCAAGCCAGACGTAAGGCAAGGTGGTAGTTCCTCACAAGCCAGGCTAAGTACGCCTCGAAGTCACGCTTGGTGTGCATTGCGCCATCCTGCACACAGTTGGCTTCGAGTTGGTCCCATCGCTTGATGTGTGTTTGATGATAGGCAATCCAATATGTGGTCTTCTTGTTTTTTCGGTGATTGACCCTGCACGCAAGACATAGCAATATAAACGTTTCAAGTCCAAAGACATCAATGGGTGGAAATTTTGGTACTCGGGGGGGGGAGGGGGGAAGGAACTAACTTATGGAGTTCAACGCTTGTGGATTATCTTTGTGGGATCTATTGCCGCTTCCCGAACTACCTCATCACACAATGGCAAAGCTGGTACTTATTGGTATTTGTTACGTACACATATAAATCCGCAAGCACACGGATATCACTGTAGCACTTCACCTCAGAGTATTCCAAGGGTATTGGATCACAGGGAACATGTGTGTATATCTAAGAATAGGATTCAATCCAAGGACAACAACTGATGATAGGATTGGCTAGATAGTATTCCTATGGATTTAATTAGCTAACTTAAGTTAAAGATAAAACTCTATCGAATGCTTCGGGCACCGGCCCTCTCCTAGTCTGCCAGGGTGAGTATGTCCTTGAGCTTTATGATGTACCCGAACGTAGAGGGATGCAAAGGACGGACAAGGCTGTCACCACCTATCGTCTACCTCACTTTCCATGAAGCACACAACAAACGAACTTAATTATACTCTAGCATTGCGTAGGAACTTCGTTCTTATCTAGAGTCCTAGTACTAGAGCACTTAATCATAAACTAAGGGATGAACCCGTATCGATGAGGATATATCTTACTTAAGTAAATTGATTAAATAACATAAAGGAAATCTCAAATACTTACTTTATAAAAGAAGCATCCACCAAGGTACAAACGATAAGAAGGCCGACAGCTCCAGCGCTTCTCCGAAACTCTGATGAAAGAATGCCGACAAACCCGACACTCCTCTTGGAATTCTAGGAGAGATCTCCGATACTTTGGGGCACTCCTTTCGGAGCTTCCCCTCATTCCCTCACTAATCCCACATACTAAAGTAAAGCCTAAGATATGAAAGTGAGTTGTACTCTACTTTGTTGTGTTGGTGTGTTTTGGAAGTATGTGAACTCCTCCTCTTATAGCCTTCATATGACGGTTGGAATGGTGGTTACTACTCCACAACCATCATTGGGAAAGCATCAAGGCCATCCACGTGTAAGGTGGAGATGAGGTGGGCCAGGGGTGGTTCGGCCGACCACTAGGCCCCACCACTCTCCACCGACCTTCTCCAATGGCTTATAGGTGGGCCCTTATGGCGGTTGAGGGTGGTTTGGTCCCACTTTAAGTCGGTTTCAACTGCCATGTGGGCCCTCCAATCCAAGTACTCACGTGTGATTGGCCAGAGGTTCAATTTGTTGCATGGCGGGTGTATTTTCTCCCAAAATTACCTGCATACATATATTTACCAAGACTAGTGGAAATGGTTAGTAGAAAAACCCTACTACTAAGTTTTGATGTTATATTTGATATCTTTTATACATGAGTTGATGCTTAAAGTTTGCTCTTAATGACAATCAACAACATCCCCACACTTATCTTTTACTTGTCCCTAAGTAAAGCTCATGGATCAATAGAGCAATGACTTCTTTTAATGACACAACATACAAGTTATTCCGAGACATACATGTACTTGTGAACTTTAATGTGTTTACCATGTCATCTTGGGTGATTGAAGAATGGAATGGCCTTGACTCAAGTCACTTTTACTCCTTCTAATGAATTTCCTTGGGGTTTTCTTTGATATTCACAAAAACATAACTTTTACTATACTCCTCAATTGATTCTCTCGAATCACTCAAAGTGTTTAATCCTCACCAAGGCATTGATGTTGTCTTTTCTTATTCTACCTTTCTACTAAGGCTTATGTGGAACTCAGGATAGGGAGTAAGAAATGACATACTTGCATCAGATATATTGTAAAGTCAAATAGAGGATCCAAGAAGATAACCAATCATATAACCACGACCAAGCCTGTACACTTATATATGTGGAAAGGGATGTGAGATGGATGATGGGAAAATGAAATGATGACTCTTTTTTTTGTATGATCCTCCTCCTTATAATGTATTTGGAGAACATAGCTATTTTCTATATCCCTCTTTTTTCATCATGCTCGAGAATATCTTGTTTTCTTCTCGTGTGAGCATTCTGATTTTCTAACACTATTTTTTAACTCTTGTCTCATTTGGTATGGATAGGAGGATAGAGAATCATAGTATGTGGAGTCTTTATTTAGTGGATGGATATGGTGGATGCCGACTTCTTGTGTAGAAGTTTAGCATATGGTAGGTGGATGACATATTTTGCTAGTCCTCCAGTGTAGAGGGAGAACAATAGTTTTGGTAGATAAGTGCACAAGACCTTGATCATGAGAATAAGAAAGGAATCTAACAAGGGTCTCAACCATTTGACAAAACTAAAAATGATGGCAAGCAATATATGTATAAGGTTTATCAATGTGATTGACATATGGCTTTGGTAGGAAGAAAACATCAATGAGGAGTATGTAAAGTTATTTTATTCTTTTTATAAAATTTTCAAGGTTCCAACAGTAAGAGAAAGGTTCTTATCATCAGGCAATCTCTCATCCATCAATTACATAAATAACATGTGGTTCTAAGATTGTGGTTCACAAGCAACAAGTGATGATCAAAGAATAAAGAGTGTGTAAGTCATTTTGCAAGCAAGTCATATAATCCAGTTGATAATGTCAATACTCATTTCAATTCTTGAGTTAATTTCAGATGTGGCAAAATTAATCTAACTCAAGAATTAGGGAGATAAAGGGATAAATGTGCAAACCATCGCTCAAATGTGAGTGTGACGATGAGCTGTCATGTGTGCAAGGTTGTTATGTCTCATCTCGTGAACGTGAATGAGTCGTGGTGTAGCACGGACGTGGGTGATCTTGGTGTATGAGGTGCATCGTGTGAGCACAAGATCACCTCCACACTTGTTCTTGTACCTGGGGTGCTTCATAAACACAAAACACAAAAGAAAGTGAAAGCAACGGGACTCACCCGGTGAAGCCCGGTGAGCCTTTTATTGTATTTCAGCTTTATTGATAGGCGCAATTACATGAAGGAATTGAAATAAATGAAAGAAGAAAATAAAAATAAATTAAACCTAAGGTGCCTATCGTAATCCTAAGGATAACTAGGGAAGGTCTATGGGTTAGGAGCACGGTAGAGATCTTCCTTCCCTACGACCTTGTACAAACGATAAAGCTTGGCACATAGGTCACGGTGGAGGGATGCAAGCTCAGCTTTGAGCTCATTGAGCTCGATCTGTCCATCTGCCACGATATCGTTCAGCCTCCTGTTCTCCTCAATGCGCAACTGAGCAACGGTAGAGGCCAAACGAGCTACCGTAGGCTCTCGCGGAGATTTCTCTCTGTCGCTCTCGAACTCCCACGCCAACCTCTTCAAGGGAGGTGGAGAAAGACGCCGTCTGATTGGCAGGGAGTCAAGGGAAGCCTTCGCCTTGAGCTTCTCACTAGGTGCCAACGCAAGGATTAAGACCTTTCCACGTCCCGCGGGCATTTTCGCACCCAAGAAGTGGACGGGAAGATTTGCCAGAGGGCTTGAGCAGGACATCTCATCCCTACTCGATCGTCGGCTTTCTCGGATCCCTGAGTCGGTGACCATTGCAGCAATAGGACGGTCACCACTCTTTTGGAATGAAATTGGGGCATCTTCCCCTTGGAAAAAAACAAGCACAAATTGGCTTTTTACGGCCGATCTTGCCCGTTGTCGGCCTCTAGTAGGGGCTTGATGACCGAGCCAAGGTTCTCTGGATTCTCTTTGGTGAAGGTGAGTGCAAGGTGGAACAGGAGACCGAGGTAGGGTTTGGCCGAACCATCGTGGGTCCCATCTCAGCCGGGCTCAGGTAGGTAGATGGGCTGGACAAAGTCCAGCCCATTAAGCTTGGGTAGGATTCTAGGGTTTGCACTAAAATCGACCAACTTCACTAAGTCTAGATCCTACCCTAACCCCTGTATCACTTCTAGGAAAACTTTTAAACAGTGACCATTTTCCTTAAAAACGTTACCTTCGTCGTCCTGAAGCGTGACCACCTGACGCAATGAAGTGTCGATGATGATGTACAGTCCTAGCCATTTGCTCCGAAGTTTTCCGTGTCCGAAGAGCTTCACCTAGGAGTTGAGTAACATCACCTTGTCTCCTGCTGTGAACTCCTTTGCCTTGATCCTCTTATCATACCATCTTTTCGTTCTTTCCTTGTACATCCTGGCATTATGATAAGCTTTGTCTCTCCACTCCTCCAGCTTTGAAAGCTGCATTTGTCTATGTTGTCCGGCTTGTCCTGGGTCCATGTTCCATGTCCGGATAGCCCAGTATGCTGTATGTTCTAGCTCAATAGGTAGGTGGCAAGTTTGTCCACACACGAGCTGGTAGGGTGACATGCCGATTGGCGTCTTGTATGCGGTTCTATATGCCCAAAGTGCATCTAGTAGCTTGTGCTTCCATGCTTTTTCCGTTTCATTCATGGTCTTCTACAGAACATTCTTGATTTATTTGTTAGATGTTTCTGCTTGACCACTTGTTTGGGTATGGTATGGTGTGGCAATGTTATGCTGTGCCCCAAGCTCTTGTAAAAAGTTTCGGAAGGTCATATTGATGAAATGAGGCCCTCCGTAACTTATTACCATCTGTGGTGTTCCAAACCGAGGAAATATGATCTCGTGGAACATCTTACGGTCGTGCTTTGCGTCGGCGGCACGACATGGCATTGCTTCCACCCATTTGGACACATGTCGACGGCCACCAGAATGTACTCGCAGTCATGAGACTTTGGAAAAGGTCCCATGTAGTTGATACATGATACATCAAAGAGTTCCACTTGAAGGTTGTATGTTAGGGGCATCGCATCGCGAGTGGTGATACCTCCATACTTTTGGCACCTTGCACATCTCTGAATGAATTCTTTTGTGTCTTCATACATTGTAGGCCAAAAGAATCCACTCTGCGAAATCTTTGCCTGAGTGCGGAATGCACCATAGAGGCCTCCATATGATGCCGCGTGGCATTTTTCAATGATCTGTGCGCCTTCGGCTGTTGGTACACACTTTCTGAGTGGACCATCTAAGCAGACTCGGTACAGATATGGCTCATCCATAGATGCCATCTGCTTTCGTAGATGAGTTTCTGTTTGTTCTTCCTAGGTGGCACATATCCTGCAACCATGAAGTTGACGATATTTGCGTACCACAGGTTCGAGTCTGTCACCTTTAGCAGTATGTCGTCTCGTAGAAAATCATTTATCAACAGCTCCTGCATGTTAGTGATTTGCATACGGGACAAATGATCTGCTACAAAATTTTCTACTCCCTTTTTATCTTTAATTTCAAGACCAATTTCTTGGAGTAGAAGAACCCATCTAATCAACCGAGGTTTTGCATCTTTTTTAATGAGTAGGTATTTCAGAGCAGCATGATCAATATAGACTATAACCTTTGCTCCAACTAAGATCTGAATTTATCAATTGCAAAACCATGGCCAAGAGCTCTTTTTTAGTTGTGTCAATGTTTTACTAGCATATGCGATAGCATGGTGTTTCTTATCTTTAGTTTGACCAAGAATGGCCCCTACAGCATAATCACTATCATCGCACATGATTTCAAACGGAAGCGACCAATCAAGGGGTTGAATGAGTAGTGCTGAAATGGGTGCTTCTTTTAGGATATTAAAAGATTTTAGACACTCATCATCAAATTTAAATAGAATATCCTTAGCTAGCAAATTGGTGAGGATCTAGCTACTAAAGAGAAATCTTTAATAAATTGATGATAGAACCCTGCATGACCCAGAAAACTACGGACTCCTTTAACATTGATAGGAGGTGGAAGCTGCTGGATTACCTCAATTTTAGCCTTGTCCACCTCTACCTCCCATTCAGAGACTCGATGTCCTAGTACTATGCCTTCACGAACCATGAAGTAGCACTTTTCCCAATTAAGCACCAAGTCCTTTTCTTGACATGGTTGCAAGACTTTGTCTAACTTCTCCAAACAATGATCAAAAGTCTTTCCATAGACGAAGAAGTCGTCCATGAAAATTTCCATGATTTCCTCGATCATGTCGGAAAAAACAGACATCGTGCACCGTTGGAATGACGTGGGTGCGTTGCACAACCTGAACGACATCAGTCGGTAAGCGTACGTTCTGTATGGACACATGAACATTGTCTTGCTTTGATCATTGGGGTGGATGGGAATTTGGTGATAGTCAGAATAGCCATCAAGGAAACAGAACAAGGAGTGGTTTGTCAACCGTTCAAGCATCTCATCGATAAAGGGCAGCGGGAAGTGATCCATCTTAGTAGCCTTGTTGAGCACTATATTCCGATTGTGAGTGCATAATTCCTTGTCCCAGGAGGCAAGGTACACATTACAAAGTTGATAAATATCAGAATAAACAAGCGGAAGCGTAGATAGAGTATTTTATTACATGGGTGACCAAAGGCCCAACACTAAAAGATAAACAAATAAAAAGGCAGCAGCTACGACGGACCACCACAGGCACTTCGACGTCAGGCACGAGCTAGACACCAAAGTCTTCGACTTCAAAGTACTCCTCTGCTGGAAGGGGGAAAAAGGAGCAAGGCTGAGTACAACCACCGTACTCAGCTAGCCATGCGGGGAAAAATGCAAATATAATGCTAGGGAGTACAAAGGATTCATATATAGGGATATTTTGCATAAAACCAGCATTTCGAAATATTTAAATATTTAAAGGCATTTTTAAACCAACACGAACCTATCTCTAGTCAAAATTATCACCAAGCCGCGCACCGACGCGATCTTGCCTTATCCTAGGCCAATAGGTACTAACTCCAGTTATTTTAGTTTTAAACAGAATCAAATTCTAACTTGGGTACATTGCTCAGCTTGCCCATAACCGAGGGCGCGGCTATTCGAATAGATTAAACTCTGATCAGAGGTATACATCTTTACCCACCAGACATGTCTTCCTCACGTGTTGCGACGTGCCACATGCCACCACAGCATACGGACGAAAGCCATGACATAACCTACCGCCTAGTATTGCCCTAAGCGAAAAAGACCGACATAGACTTCCCCTGCCAGGCGCCCTGGGTCCAGCAGACAGTCTATGCCCCCGGGCGTACTGCCAGAGACGTCAACCCCACCAAGGGCTTCATTTATCCCTATCCGTGTCTTTTTGCTCATGGCCGTCCTAGACGACAAGTTAAGCCTTACCCATTAGACAAGTGGTAGTACGGAATATGCCTTGCAACAGAGGCCCGAAGACCGGTCCTTATGACGGCCGAGGTGCGACTAACAAAACCAAGCACCCCGAGCCCAGCCGAAAACAAGTTTGGGGAAATTTTGAAGGGGAAACATCATTTCATGGCTAAACAGCCATTAAACCAAATTTACCATTAATTAAAAATTATTCACAAATCTAATTATTGGAAATAACTCTAATTGTTTCTATATAAGCAAGGCTAAGCATATTCCTAAAGTTTCTAGTAAGCACCACATATATAAAGTCCTTACTAGTTTTATTTTTCTGAGGGATATCAAGGATCATAATATTACAAATAATAAGGTCGTAACGAGGGGAATCGGTAAGGCTAAATAAAACGGTAATAATCGTGGGAATTTTAATAAAGCGAAATGCAATAATTTAAATAAACATAAATTTTGTAAACTGGGATAGCGATATGATCAAGATGACATGACTTGCCTTGCTCGCTACCAAAGTCTTCCGCGTCAACCTCGATGTAGAGCGGCTCTTCCGGATCTGCAGCGTCGACACGACATACGCAAAGGAAAAAGGCCAAAAGACAAATAACAACCATATAAGATGTATGAACAAAGCATACAAATAGGTTCTTTACTGTTTAAGGAAAAATTAGCAATTTGAACGGGTCGATTCCGAGTTCAAATAGTCGAGATACGACAATTTGAATTTTAAATGTTGTTCAAATGGCATATTACGAATTGATTGAATAATTCTTTTTTTACAGATAAAAACTACTACTGCTACAGAGGAGAGAGTGAGATAGAGAGGAGGGAGAACTGAAGAGAAGGAGACAGAGAAAGAGAAGCAGTGGAGAGGGAGATAGATGGCAGTGAGGGCGGCGGCAAGGCTCACCGGAGCTGCGGGAACGGCGAGGGGACGTCGACGACGAGCTTGGCGGCGAGGAACAGTGGCAGCTGACTCAAAATATCGGCGTCGGTGCAAAGGAAAAAGCGGCACTACGGCCGGGGAGAGGGAGGAGAGGGAGGGGGCAGTGTGGGGAGAGAGGAGGGAGCCGAGGGCCTCCTTTTATAGGCCGGTGGGGAGAGAAAGGGGCGCCGAGGAGGGAGATCGACGCCGGCCATGGTGGAGCTCACCATTGAAGAGAGTTTTCAAAATCCACCACGAAATAATGCCGATTCGAGTGGGGTTTTTTGGGGGAATTGATGAGGAAGATGCAACAAACCGATTTTCGCAATTAAATCGGAGGGAAATCAATCGTGGAGGGGTGGCTGTCCTGTTCATGGGAGAGAGAGAAACAACACTGACGGGAGGAGGAAGACGATCCTGACCTGTGGGGCCCGCCGGACAGTGCTGCTGCGCGCCGTGGGCTGGCCCAGGAAGGGCGGCATGGGCCAGGAGGGGGGCGGCTGGGCCGAGCGCAAAGGAAAAAGAGAGATGGCCGGGGAGAGGGAGGAGCCCTTGGGGAGGAGGTAGGGAAGGGAGAGGGATGGGCCGGAGGCGGCCTAGGAGGAGGGAAGGGGGGAGAGGGAGGGGGAGAGAGAGGGAGAGAGATGGGCCGAAAATGGCCCAAGAGAGGAAGGGAGATTTTAATTTATTTTTCTTTTTTAGAAAATCTGAGAAATGTTTTTGTTGCATTAAAATATTTTTAGTGCTCTGAAAATTAAAGTGAAAATTGATTAAATATTTCGACGCACGAGGAATTCAACAAAAATTCCCACACGCTGGTTTGAGTTGAATCTTGGGGATTTTTAATTGTTGAAGGCTAAATTAGATTTTTACAATTTCTAGAAATAATTTAGACGGTGAAATTTTAAGGTGATTTTCAGGGCGCGACAATGTCCTAGTACTATGCCTTCACGAACCATGAAGTAGCACTTTTCCCAATTAAGCACCAAGTCCTTTTCTTGACATGGTTGCAAGACTATGTCTATCTTCTCCAAACAATGATCAAAAGTCTTTCCATAGACGAAGAAGTCGTCCATGAAAATTTCCATGATTTCCTCGATCATGTTGAAAAAAAATAGACATCGTGCACCGTTGGAATGACGCGGGTGCGTTGCACAACCCGAACGACATCAGTCGGTAAGCGTACGTTCTGTACGGACACATGAACATTGTCTTGCTTTGATCATTGGGGTGGATGGGAATTTGGTGATAGTCAGAATAGCCATCAAGGAAACAGAACAAGGAGTGGTTTGTCAACCGTTCAAGCATCTCATCGATAAAGGGCAGCGGGAAGTGATCCTTCTTAGTAGCCTTGTTGAGCTTCCTATAGTCTATACATATTCTCCATCCCATGATAGTTCATTGTGGGATTAACTCGTTTTTAGAGTTTTCAACGACCGTCATGCCTTCTTTCTTAGGAACAACTTGAACTGGTCTAACCCACTCACTATATGGTACGGTATAGATTACCCCAGCGTGTAGGAGTTTCAAGAACTCTTTTTTCATGACCTCTCTTGTTGCATTATCTAGTCTCTATTATGGCTCTCGAGAGGGCACACAAGAAGGATCCAAAGGAATGCAATGTGTACAGAGAGCCGGACTAATCCCTTTGAGAGCTTGAAGTGAGTAGCCTAGGGCAGAACGATGCTTCTCCAACACGGCTGTGAGTCGGGAGGTCTCGTCATCAATCAGTTTGTCACTTATGATAACAGGCAACTCCGTGTCATCATGTAGAAATGCATAGCATAGGCCTGAAGGCAAAGGTTTGAGCTCAACAGGGGTTGTGAAGATGGATCAGTTTTGGGTAACTCAATCATCTCTCCAGGATCGTCCTCTTCCTCGACAAATGCAACAACATCATCTTCGAGGAGGGAATCAAGGAATCAAATGGAGAGACAGCCAACACTTTCTCAATTGGCTCGGACTCGGGAACAGGTTCCATCAAAGAGTTTTTTGACCGTGAGATCAGGACGAAAAATGCTACCTTCCCGAGTTTGATGTCGAGGACTCTGGTTCGAGGCACATCTAAGAGTTTTTCTATGGGATGGCCTATGAGGAGGTCGAAGTCATGAACTTCGAACACGTGGAAGTCTAGGATGATCTCGACATCATTGTGCCTGATTGGCACTTTGCGAATAATCCCATACCCTTCAATGGCAGGACCAAACAAGTCCCGAAAGGTTTTGTCTATTGGTGCCAATGGTTCGTCCTCTAAGTATGTTAGTGCGAAGGTTGTAGACATAACATTTGCATCGACAGTAGGATTATAAAGAGTTTTCACCAATGCCTTTCTCACAAGACAAGGAATAGTTAAGGACGGGCAACTAATCCGAATTGCTTCAGAAGAGAGCTCCACCTCCCTTAAACGACTCATCGCTCATCATGGTAGTTAGTTCATACACTGTCTCATTGAGGAAAATTTCCTCAAGAGGTTTAAGCCAACTACGCTGGACCAGTGGTCTCTTTTGGGTAGAATAGTTTGAGGTGTTTTCATAATCTTCAAAAAGATCACACTCAAACTAGAAAAGGAATTCTGAAGGCTGAATTTATTTTTCCTTCGGTTCCTGTGGTTCGGGTAAGGACTCAATGGTTGAATCTTGGGATATGGAGTTTGAATGCTCCAATTTGACGGTTGGAGGTTCCTTAGGCATATCTTCGATTTTCAGGATGGTTTCGCAATGCGCAAAGTAGGTATCTCCAGGATACGATCCAAGAGTTCCCTACCTTCCAACGTCGTTTTGTGTGCGAATGAACCTTCGACTGAAGTATCGAGATACGTGGCAGACTCCTTGTCTAATCCCGAGTGGAAATGCTGTAAAAGCACGTGATCGGGTAGAGACAAGTCTGGGCCCTCTTGAGTTAACAAGGAGAAACAAGGCCAGGCTGCACCGATGGATTCCTTCTCATTCTGTCGGAAGCCGAGCACCTCCATACGTGGAAAGACTACACAGGTTAATGGGAAGAAAGCAAGACAGAAACCTACTTTTTAATTCCTCCCATTCACCATGTATTTTCCTTACGGTATGGGTGTACCATTGCTCCGCCCCCTCTGTAAGAGAGAAGGGAAACAATTTCCACTTAAAGATTTCTTATGACATGCCCGCAATTATCAGACATGAACACAATTGCTCAGACTCTCGCAGATGATGGTAGGGGTTTTCGCTTTTGCGCCCTGAGAAGGATTGTTCCCGAACCATGGCTATAAAGTCAGGACAGAGTTCATAGCCAGATGAACGAATGGGTTTTGAAGAAAAAGGTGGTTACAGAACTTGGCCCTTAGAGCAGAAAGATGGGATGGGATGGTCCCTGAGAAGAAATATTCCCCTCAGATCTGAGTTGCCCTAGTCCCTCAAAAACTCTTGGACCAATCCAACCCACTTTTTTCTCTCGCTGACATGTGGGCCATCCCTTAAAAATTAGGATCATCTCATCTCTTATGCCAAATAGATAGATGGGACCATCTCATCCTAAAAACAAGGATAAATCTAACCCATCCCACCTCGTCAAAAATTTACAAATCAACATTAATCATCTAGAGCAACATCAATATGGAACTTTCACACTACATCCCGACACACACTTTCCAATTAACAATACATCGTGAGCCACATTCCTCAAATCACGGTTACAACCAAAACAACCAAAATATGTAATAAAACGTTGGAGAAATTAGGGTTTTTGAAGGAGTTTACCTTTCAAAGCGATCCCCAACTCAATCCCCACGAAATCCCCTTCGATTTGGGGAGATTTGGGGAAGGGAGGAGAGAGAACCCGACGCTGTTGCACGAGCCCTAGGAAGAAGGGAGGCTGGGTCAGCATAACCTCGCATCAGCCTAAGTTGTGAAATCATTGTCATGATTAATATTTTTTGATGAACAAATTGGCTTTGCAAATGATTTATTTGATGAATTGGTCTGAGAATATATGTGGATGTTGGTATGAGTGCATGTGACTAATGTGGGTCAGGTTGTGATATCTGTGCCCAGAAACGATTGTTTTGTCTGATTGTGTGCAAGTGACTTGAGGTTAGCCTTGGTCAATGGTGAGGATCGGGACTATGCTCAGGGAGGAGCAGAGGTCTAGTACGGTCGGGATACCATGTGAGAAGGTCAATGGAGTCAGGATTCTTGAAGGTCAATTTTGATCAACGGTGGGATCGGAACTAGACTGAAGGAGGAGTTGAGGTCCAAACGATCAAGGATGTCGGGTGACAAAGTTGAATACGGGATGGCACATGGTGGATGGACATCATGTGGGGGAGATCTTCGCAATGGGCTTCATGAGATGTGCGTGTAAGAGTCGGTGTTTGCGAAGGAAATTAGAAGAAAATTGGAGTATATATGCATATGGGCATGCTATCGATGTGTGCATGGTGATGCATGCATGTGTGTGTGTTGGCGTTGGGTTGCTGGTGTTGGCTCGGTGGCAGGCAGGCCTTGTTGGCTGTAGTAGCAAGCAACGGCTCATGGGCGAGTCCAAGGAAGGAGCGGCGTCGTGGCAGGAGACCGAGGCCGAGCCGTACAAGGACATGTGTGCATGTTGGGTTGGCTGAGGGAATCTGACTACGACATGGATTGACCGTAGCCAGTTGTGGCTACAGGTTTTAGGGATTTTGAGAGAATTATAATTTGGTAAATTGTAATTTGATTTGGAAAGTGAGGGTTTGAGTCCTAGTGAAACTTGGAGTTCTACTCCTACTTTAAGTAGGAGGTTTTGGGTATAAATAGAGAGGGGGGCTATGTCTTGAGGGTAAGCCAAGTTAGAAAGTTGAGAGAGGAATGCTTTAGATGTACTTTGTAAACACATATTGATGCAATAAAGTTGATCTACTTTCAAGAGTTTCGTTGACTTGCATTTTTTTGGATCCCGACGATTTGACCACGGCGACGGCGACCTAGCGGTGTGACCGGCGCAACTTCATCAAGTTTGAGGGTAACTTTTATTTCCGCTAAAAGTTTTGGGTTTTAGTTTATCCTACCATTCACCCCCCTCTGGTAGGTTTGTTTGGTCTTGTTCGATCATACATAAGTAACCTAGCTCAGCACCAAAGGGACTGATGCTGAGGTTAGACGATTCAGCACCAAGGTGGTTTGCACTGAGCCCCTGCCATGTAGACGAGGGGATCGGCTCAGCCACCATGTTGGCAAGAGGGTCAGCACCAACAGTATTGGCGCTGAACCATCTAACCTCAACGCCAAGGCGGTTGGCGCTGAGCCCGTAACCTATTTTTGGTTGAAGTTTTTTTGCACGATTTAGTTTTGAAATAAGTTTTCAAAAAGGACCAATTTGTCAAAAAAAATGGTGCATTCCTTCTCTCCTACCCTCCATCCGTAGGAGAATACTATCACACATGCATGCCTTTTTCTTCCTCTTCCTCCTTTATTTTACCTTGGCTAGCTTGCTAGGTGATTGGCCAAAACTCAATGGTTTGGCATGGGAGGTGTCATGAGATAACGATGCACTACAATGTCACCCCAAAGGAGGAAGGGGAACAAACATAGCTATTATTTGTTTGCTTTCTCTCGAAGCTAAGTATGCATACGTTTGTTCAAGGCTGCAGGGAAGACAAATCTACGGA
Source organism: Oryza officinalis (assembly GCA_008326285.1). Taxonomy (NCBI): domain Eukaryota; kingdom Viridiplantae; phylum Streptophyta; class Magnoliopsida; order Poales; family Poaceae; genus Oryza; species Oryza officinalis. The sequence continues at coordinate 32,838,639 of BDMV01000002.1, read as the reverse complement.
AGTGAAGCCATCAAGATATTGCCTTCTCCTAGAGGCAACTCAAATAGTCTCAATGGTATTGCAAGCCACTGAAGACATGGAGGTTCATTCAAGTGGTAAGTGACCTTCGAGTTGTCTTAAGGGTCTTCAGAGCATCATATCAGTATCTAAAATTTAAAATACGGAGAAAACTTTATCTGATTAAAATTTCAAGGTTTACGCGTGACCCTATTTATTGCATTATATGTTCCAAGCTCAACGGTCTCTAATGGGCTAGAGTTGTGTGTCCTTGGAGATTATTTGGTTGGCATGCAGGTGCGGAATTGGTCCTGGTGCAGCTTAGGCCCGAGCCTTACTCGTAGAAAAAATTCTAATGGTATCTACATATTTTCCGAACTTTCTCAACATCCCTTGGCTCAGTCCTACTCTTCTAGCCTAGCCCCACGCACATCCTTTCCCAGCCCCAAGTGGCCAGTTCCCCAGCCCAATAGACAGCCTATCACGGTGTGAATGGTAGTAACACAAAAAAATCAAATCTTTTTATGAAATAAAAAAACCTTGAACCTAATGAAGTCATACGGTTCAGACTGCCCATTTGCCTCTCGATTGTGGACTGTGGACTGTTCACCTACTACGGGAGACTGTCACAACCCTAGTTTTGGTACAAGGTAATTAGGTTTACTTATATCTGTTTGTAGATTGCATATATAATATTGTTTTATTAGCTTCTTCGTACAAAATAAAATCAAAACAAAATTGAACCCTAATCGGCAAAATAAAACAACTTCTAAACGTGCATAAAATAGAACACAAGGATTGGGTGTTCCATAATTTATTCAAATACTAGATTATTTATCATGAATTAATATATTTTTTCCTGAATTTATGCAATAAGGTTTGAACCCTTAAAAATTCAAACAAGTTTCATCCACTTGTCATTAAATTTCTGGGAGCAAAATGTTTTGAATTTTGAAATGCAATCTTGTAAAATGGAATCTAGATGTACTGGACTACCTACTCACAATTCACTATATTTATATCACTTCTATAACTTGGTCAAGTCAATTTTTCAAAGAGAGGGACTGGTAAAATGTCGGAAAAATTCCTGAAAAACCTGAACTCTGTGCTCTACTTGGCCCTGATCCAGCAAGTGTAGTACAAATTTGTACTACCTACCAAAAGCTAGAATTCTTCACTCCTATCTGCTCCCTCTCATCTTTATTTTGCTCCCATCACTTAAAACCTGAACCTCCAAGCCACCAATGTTTTCACCTACATATATATTCCTCCTCTCCTACCCTCCGTCACTAGGAGAATGCTATCGGACATACATGTCTTTTTCTTCCTGTTCCTCTTTTTTCTTGGCTAGCTAGCTAGGTGATCGACCAAACCTCATGGTTAGGCATGGGAGGTGTCATGAGATACAGATGAACTAGAATATCACCCCAAAGGAGGAAGGGGAACAAACATTGCTATGATTTGTTTGCTTTCTCTGATAAGCCACTCTAGTAGGGAATTATGCCTACGATTGCTCGAGGCTGCAAGGAAGACACATCCATGGGAATGAAGCCATCAAGATAGAGTTGGCTTCATCGCTTTGATTTGTTCGCTTTCTCCTAGAGGCCGCTCGAATACTATCAAGGCTATTGGAAGCCACTGAAGATATGGAGGTTCATCTAAGTGGTAAATACCTTTGAATTGTCTCAAGGATCTTCAGATCATCGTATCAGTGTCGAAAATTCCAACTATGAAGAAAACTTTGTTGGATTAAAATTTCTTTCGCATCATGTGGTGTCCACTTGTTCCCTAATCAAGGCGCTGCTCGATTTATCACTTATTAGACATGAATTGCGAAACAGCCCATGAACCCAAGTAATGAACGGGACGCGCAGAAAACACTAGTTGGCCGTATTTATTACATCATGTGTTCCATGCCCAACCGTCTCTAATGGGCTTGAGCCGTATGTCCTTGGAGATGGATCGACTGATTAGAACATGTGGCATACTGACATGCATGTCGGACATTTGACGTAAAAGCCCTGCGTTAGCGTAATCACATTAGGATATATAGCTCCGGCGCGTGGTAGATATGGGCGATAACTTTGTGCTTCCACAAAATGCTCATCTAGAGTTCTTCCACAAAAGCTTAGAAAGAGATTGAGTGCATGGAAATTGAACCTATTCTACGGAGGTAGAGACATTCTGCTAAATTCTTGTTTGACTTCTATTCCTTCTTATACTATGGAGTTCTACTTACTGCCTGAAGATGTGCATAAGCGGTTGGACACAATCAGAAGTAACTTTTACTGGGCTGGGTGGAGTGACAAGAGGAAATGCCATATGATGAGGTGGGAACATCTGTGCTGCCCCCAAGGAGTTTGGTGGAATGGGTTTTACTGACACGAGGAAGTTCAACACAACTTTGCTCTCCAAGTGGATCTGGAAAATTGAATCTGGAGATAATAGCCCATGTATAGATTTACTGAAAAAGAAATACATGCAAGGGGGAAAAGGGTTTCTCCAATCTGAGCAGGAGGGATCTCAATTTTGGAATAACCTACACTCTATTAAGAGCTGGATACATAGAATTGTTCTTGGCAAGTAGGCGATGGTTCCCACATTGACTTCTGTCTTCTGGGATGATGTATGGCTTGATTCATGCCCCCTAAAAATCAGATTCCCTCTTTTATACGAAATTTGTAATCAACAAGATATCAGGGTGTCAGATGCTGTTAGATCCTGGGGCTGCCTAAATTTCAGAAGATCTTTTGGTCCCAATGAAATAGAAGAATGGAGGGAATTAGATGGCATAATAGAAGAGGTCTCTCTCTAGTGAACCAGACAACATTCTTTGGCCCACTAGCAAAACAAACTGCTTTACCACAAAATCTATGTATAAGATCCTCACTTGCCATGGAGTGAAAGACCTGAGAAGTATGGACATTTCGAAGGCTCCGATCCCTCTGAAAGTGAAGCACTTCCTGTGGCTTGCTTGTAGAGATATAATTCAGTCCACCTCACAACTGGTGAAGAAGAACTGGGATGGTTCAAATTTATGTAAACTCTGTGGTGATCTGGAAGACCCTAATCACATTAACTTCCTGTGGGGTATTCTTAGAGATGCCTTCTCATGGAACTTGGCTCCCAACTCTTTTGATCAGTTCTTCACAATAATTGTGGGTCAACCTCAACAAAAACTGAATGATGGGAAAATCATGATTCTAGGAGCAGCAGCCTGGTCCCTTTGGCTGGCTCGAAATGATATGGTTTTCAGGGATAAGATCTTATCAACCCACCTAACTATCATTTTTCGTGTCATGTTCTACATTCGACAGTGGAGTAAGCTGGAGAAGAAGGTGTGATATTGGGAGTGCTAGTGACGACGACGATCGACCATATACGCATACATGCATCAATCAGAAAATTCAGAATAGTCCTCATCATGTCATTCAGATTAGTCATCATCATGTCAACTAACAAGTTTGATATGGCTGGTGTGTGGTACTAAATTCTTCTAGAAACTGGAAATTAAGCATCAACCAAACAACTCCTTAGTTTCACGTACACATGTACATGCATATGGTTTATGGATGGACAAATCAAATTCCTAGTATCCGTAAAGGAACATCAGTCCCACGCGACTTCACATAATTAATTTAATTACTCCTATATTCTTACGACTAAGGAACACATGCACGAACAACTAATTCAATTAGCCATCTTCACGAACAAGTTTCCAAGCACATTGGTGTCGATTCGGTTCACAATCTATCATGTCCCAGTAACGCGTTGAATAAACTACGTATAGCACGTAAGCATGATGACGCGACCACATACATATACATTATGATCATAAGCCGGTATGATGCACTAAAAACTGATTTTTGCAAACGGGCAAAAAAGATTTTTTCAAGCAAAGCTCCACCCCGTCTATACTTCAAGGCCTATAAAAATAAACGATTTTTATAGGTGGCCATTAGCCTCGCCTGCGAAAATTAATTTTGCAGGACCTCTACATCTTCGCAAGCGCTACATTCACCCACCTCCGAAAACAATCTCACCGAATAAAAAAAATCCCTCGCCACCACCACCACCCCCACCCGCCGCCGCCCTCCCCTTTTGGCCCCTCCCCCGTTGCCCCCTCCGACCAACAGCTCTCCTCCTCCCCCTCCCCCTCCGGCCCCTCCTTCTCCATCCACCACCGCCGCCAGTCGGCTCCCCTCCTCTGGCCGGATCTAGGAGGGAGAGAGGGAGGGAGGGAAGGAAGGGAGCGCCATCTCCTCCACCGCCATTGGCTCCCCTCTTCTAGCCGGATCTGGGAGGGGAGGGAAGGGGCCCTTGCCGTTTGCGATGGCCGTCGTTGCCAGATCTCCTCCTCTGTCCGTCACCGCCGCCGGCCGGCTCCCCTCCTCTGGCGGGATCTGGAAGAGAGTAGGGATGGCAATTTTGCCCATGGGTCTGGGTATCCACGGATACCCGGCCCGATGGGCATGAACGTGGGTATGATTTTTTATCCGTGGGCACGCCTGCCTGAGGCTCGAAGTCGTTGTGGGCAGCAGTCGAGTTTCATTTTTTTACTCGTGGGTAACCCATGCCCAACCCGGTACATATGTATAAGTTGATTTCGACCCATCTCTTAGTTCTTATACTTTTTTCTCTTGGTCTATTGGTGATACTAACTGATAATAATTTGTGATGTAATTCAAATTCTTGTTGATAACTGATAATTTGGCAAATTGTTGATTTTGTTTCTCTTTATTAAATATCTATCTTTCAAGTTATTATTCATGTGAAATCCATTGGGTACCCACCAGGACCGTCGGGCATGGGTACGGGAACAGAGTTTTGCCCGCTAACCCTAGTGGGTAGGGTTCGGGTGGGCGACATCGAGCACCGGGTCAGACATGGTTTTTCTCTACCCGTGCTCGACCCGGCCCATTGCCATCCCTAGGACAGAGGGAGGGGAGGGGAGCGTTGCCTCCATCGCCGCCGTCGGCTCCCCTCTTCCAGCCGGATCTAGGAGGGAGGGGAGGGACCCACGCCGTCTGTGGTGACCGTCACCACCGTCGCTCCTTTGGCCGGATCTAGGAGTGGGGAGGGAGGGAGGAGGTGAGTGCCACCTCCACGTCGCCGGCTGCTGTGGCCGCCGCCTCTGCCCTCCCCTCCTCCGGTTGGATCTGGGAGAGAGAGGAGGCATGCTGCCTCCGCCATCGCCTGCTGTTGCCGCCGCGCCCCAGCGGATGGTGGAGGAGGTGAGGAGAGGGGGTGAGGTGAGGCAGTGAAGGGAGAGGTGGGTGAAGGGAAGAGAACTTACTGAGTGAAGGAACTGAAGGTGAGTATTGTTTTTATGAGGCTTGGTTTTAGCGTGGTTGGCAGATTTTTGTAGGAGGTCTTAGGGTCTCGCTCGCAAAAATTGATTTTCACAAACGTAACCTTAAGTGATCCGCCTGCAAAAATAAGAGTTATTTTTGCAAGCGAAGGTCTTAAGAACACGTCTGCGAAAATTTCAGACGGGACTAGATTTATGGCATCTTGAGCTGTTTCTATAAACAGTGATTTTATAGTTCGTCTGGCAGTGATGCCTAATTGCAATCATCACCTGAAAGATCATACACATTATGAATCATGTGCATGATCGACTAATTACCTGTAGAGTCAATGACTGGGTTCATTAGCAACCAATTAACCTTAGGGAGCAAATTAGTGGCGCCACCACACGTAATCTGGGTTTCCAATCCACCGTTAACGTGTGGTGTAAAATTGCGCGAGTTCACGCGCTACGACGTTACACGTCCTAGGACAATAGGAAACCTTAGCATCAATAAAGAATTACAAATGAAGATGAAACTGGCTTGTCTGACAGATCAAAGACTGTACTTAACAGCGCCATCTTAAGCAAAGATGCATCGCTAATATTACATATTCTATACACTGCCAAACGTGGCACTATGCTATGGACTACCTATATATGTTGCACTAACCTCTTTTCTGTGGTCTACACTAGAGCCTTCTTCCAGGCATTCCTCAGTTATACAGGTGCATGGGCTAACTATACGCTATTATTATAAGTTATAAATAGGTGAAAAGAAAACGATGAAGTAGTCATGGCTTCCGGAGAGCTGATGCAGCTCCCATTATTACAGCCATTACAACCCCGAGTCCGGCACCAAGTGATGCACCTACGGCAGCAGCTGTAACAGAGCCATCTCTCTTCTGGGGCTTCCGTTTCCCTTGCAGAGATGTTGCTTTCTCTCTCTCCAGCTCCAGCGACAATCTCTCACGATAAAGCTCCTATGCAAGCATGCAGCATCCAGTCAGATATGTGAATTGTTGAAAGGGCATACATGGGTAGTTTGTCAAAAGGTATGCTATGGAAAGCTGACATTCTTTCGGATTTTGACCTAAACTAATTCCCATGAGGTACATAATCAAACATGAAAATTTATATAAGGCTTCTACCAATACATGGATTTATGCTTCCCTTACCTTGTGAAAATTAATGTACAAGGAAAGAGAGAAGTACCTCAAATGCTGGCTCTTCATTACTGCGAATTACTTGATGTACAAGTTGACAAAGGTCAGTGACACCCTCAACATGCATAACAATGTCCTTCCTCTGAAATGGTGAGAGTGCAAAGTTTACTGGATAAAAAGCAGCTCTGCCTGAAGGATTCTCATTCCTAAGACTGCCACTAGCTGAACTGATGGGGCGCAAACTATTTGTAGCACTTGGCATTAGAAATGGGGAAGAGTTAACAATTTTAGTCATGTCAGGAGAGGCTTGATAAGCTTCCATTGCTGAAGTGATCAATGCGTTCTGTTCATGTGCACTGACGGAGAATTTATTAGTTATTGCAAGGATCCATGGAATGCCAAGAGCCTTGGCTTCATCCAAGAGAAGTGAAAGAGCTGGCTGAGGTTGAGAAGTGTTGGACTGGTGATACTGAGGAATTCGATGAGCAAGGTTATGCACAACAATAATTAAGTCAGTCTTCCTGCTGAGATCATGTATCCCTAACTGCAATTCTTCTTTGAACTGCCTAACTTCTAAAGGTAGCTCCTGTTAGAACAAAAACATACCATGAGCACTTTCAGGGTTCAATAATCAGGAAAGGAACCACATTGCTATATGCTCTCAAAAAATGAATAGGTAAATTTTTGGTCCAGGAACTATGGTTGGAGACCAATTTTCACCCTGAACAAAAAAAAGGCTATGGTTTTGGTTGGCAAGCCAAAAAAACCCTGAACAATTATGAACCTATTTCTAAATTTGACAAGCAACACACCCCAAACTCAATTTCACAATGTTTTTGGTTGGCATGGTGGTTTTCACGGACATGAACTTCCATTAGGCAAATTCAGCTGAGTTGGATGACATTTTGATGGTTCCACCTCAACAAAACTTTCTGAATAGAAGACGTGCAAAAACCCGTCATGTCCATCAAAACCATGGTGGAATTGGGCTGTGGGTTTATTTGTGTTTCTCTCTCCGCTCTCTTTTTGGGGGGGTGGGGTGGTAAAAATAACTGGACATTTTTTTAGTTCATGCTGAAAATTGGATGCAGCAGAGTTCAAGGGCAAAAAAACATACTTATTCCTAAAATAATTTATTGGATAAGAACTATGAACTAATTTTTTCAGATAACTGGTAGGGTGATATATCTTAAACATATAAGCTTGTATGGTCATTAAGTAACTGATATACAATACATTAGGCCTACTGAAATACCATAATTGTCATTGGATATGATTGAAGAAGGCAACAATTTTCCACATAGCTTGAAAACTGTCAATGGAGTTAATTTCATGGTAAAAAAATTGTACCTGCAAGTTCACTGTTGCTGAATCTACATAGCACAATCCATTTGATACTCCTTTTCCATGCAAATCTACATGTATGCACTCAAGAACTGCTTTGCTTCTTTCTTTAAATTGTCCTAATAATGCTTTTAGCAAGGAAGTTTTACCTGCTCCCTGCACGAAATAAATACATACCTAATTTAGTATTCCCATGGAAAAATAAGAAAAAATATTCAAGATATGGGGGTACCTCTAGTCCAAGTAATCGCACTCTCCTGGTCCTCACATAGACCTCTTTACATATAGTTACAAAATCACTTGTACCATAGATAAGAAATTCATTCAAACCCTTGCAACAACCTTTATCTTCAAACAATGAATCAAATCCATAATCTGGATTTGACTCTGTACCCATGGCCACAGGAACCATAAAGTCTTCACTGGTATAATTTGGAGGTTGCTTTAGTGGCTGACCAACTAGAATCCGCATTTTTTGCAATGTAGAATGCAATTCCTGATCTGATGAATATGACATCATTGGTAGAGTTTCAATGATTGTTGAATACCTGTATATGTTCAATTGTAAGATGGAATAGTAGCAAATAAAATGGAGAGAAGAATTGTAAGATGGCATACTAGCAAATAAAATGGAGAGAACTTTGCTAGCATTAAGTACAAAAAAAAGAGCAATATTTGTTCCATAAGGTAAGCTATTATGAAATCCAGCATGCAAACATAGAAAATATTTTTTTAAGAATATATTATTCTAGCTGGAGTTCTCGAAGATGAATCTTCTTCATGCAACAGCCAAAACTATATAGAACCAGTTGATCTTCTGGATATACATATATGGTTCAAAATTCACACAAACTCTCAAATATCAACACTACATCCATACCATACATGTTCAAATATAACTTTTTTTTTCTATTGGGGATATGTGGGTGCTAACTGCTAAGCCATACCCAATTGAAAAGACTAAGAAAGGTGAGAGAACCACCCTCATATCTTGACCTATTTGGTGGTTAAATGCATCATGCCAACGTGATAAGTTACTTGTATCTGATAATTGATTGTATATTATTCCATTATGAGATTATATATATCTTGTGATTTATATTATTTTGGGCAAATCCTGTGATACTATTGATACTTTTGGATGATATATATCTTGTGATGTTTGCCGCAATTCATAGAAAGTGTAGTGTTAGATTGGTTGAAACTTCAACATTTCATAGGTTGTAGTAGAGTGGAATTATGAAGGCAAGACCCTGAACCCTGACATGTCGGTACTGTAAATCTGTAACAGCAACCTGGCCCATCAGCACACCGTATGAAGACAAGGGAAGATCCTTCTTTATCCTTCACTTGGTGCCTGATGAAACAATTGCCTTGGAATATAGGTGGCTAGCTAATCAACTACAAACCAAATGATAAACAACGGACAGATTTAAGGTAGCCTAATAAGTGAAGTTATCTCTCCAGCTGCCTAATCTGTTGCAGCTGTTGCTTCTTGTGCTGGTTGTGTCTTGCCGTAGGTGATCCCCCAAATAACAGATATACACCTTTTACTTTGTGTTTAGTGCTAGAAAAAACTGTTTGTTCTCCTACAGCTGGTTTAATAGGTGTAAAATGTGCCTCGTCATGTTCACAAAGTTCCTGTTTATCAGGAAAAGCCTCAAGAGGAGAAAAATGTGACATGCAGTGTTAATTTGAATTCTTACAATTCCTTTTTTTTAGCATATAGTACCTTATTCCATTACCAGTTTTCTAAAATTTGCATCTACAGAATTATGAACATGGTAATCTTGCTGAGATAAAGATCGGTGCCTCATAGGGTAAGGTAAAATATTTCAAAAAAAAAAAGGTGTTAAGAAAAGCTTATAGTGCAAACTAAAGCACAGGCCTACAAAAGATTATGCCAAATTTGGTGAGCTTTCCCTCTGTAGTTTAGGACTCAAAATTTGTTTACAAGAACTAAAGCATACCAGTTTCCATTTATCTGAGCCTGGAAAAGAGTGCACATATGCAGGTCATGTCCAATAATATCAACTTTCAGGGGTTCAGCACTTTTACCACCAGGGCAGCCATTCCATCCAAGAGGAAGAATGGAAGTGGCGGTTCGAATAGTAGGAGGCTCCACAATATGGCCAAGTTCAACAGAATCAGCTGCTGTTAGACCGAGTAGTTCTTGTAGATGTGAAAATTGTGGCAATTGTTCAATGCCAGTAAAAAGCGGGGCATTTGCAGACATGCAGATGTCATATATTCTGCACAAAGAGGACAAGAACATTCAAGAGACATGATCCAATGCAATTGTGGCAATTGTGATAAGTCTTTTTTCCAACAAAAAACTAACACGTGGAATTTAAACTGGATAAATTAATCCAATGCAACGGAGTTATATTGTGTATGCCAAGCTTAATGTAGGTTCAGTATGCCTTTGTTGTTTCAATGTCAACTAACAAGAGACATGAATGCACAATATACACATTTGTAGTTCCATGCAGAAGATCACTTCGCAATATTGTGTCATGCAGCAAAAGTTCATTATTCTCAGAGCTTCTGCACTAATAAAAAAAGTTAACGAACTATTTACAAAAGCCCCATTATATAGGCAGTCATGGATAGTATACTAGGAACTAAAGGTCCAATAGGCATACACCTAACAATTATATTTCTACCCTGAGCAGAACCATGGATACTAACTACAAACCTATATGGCAAACAAATGTTTGCACACACCATTTAGCACATCAAACAATCCACATTTCCTTTGTTTTCTTCGTTATACTTAGGTTTTATGCATGAGCCATATATGGTTTAAAATTGACTAATTAGTTAGAAAGAAGAACACTACATATAGCCATGTGTAACTAAATGGTGAAAGTTGATCTTACTTCTGGAAGCGGGCCCTATAAGATTTCATTGAATGTGATTGCAAACGCTCTCTTAATTCCGTTATAACTGACTGCACCTGCAAATGCCTTTGCCAGAACAGAGCAAGATAATGAGTATATCCAATGTTATCAAACAGTCAAAACAAAAGAAAATAAATCATGTTTCTAAATAACTCAGATTTTCCTTTACAAAAACAAGAGGATTAGGAATGAACTAAAAAGCTCACCGATGTCATCTTGGAGTACTCTGAATCTGAAAGTGTATTGACTGATGAATCTCCCAACAAGTATAGCTGGTAAGCATGAAAACTTTCCTTCTTAGTGTTAGCAGATGGAGTTCCACTCCATTTATTAAAAAGAATAAATTGTTGCAATACATTGGTAATGATTTTCTTAATCTTATTATTGCTTGGCTATCTCAAGTTAGGATGATATATCATACACAGCAGGTAAATGATAGAAAATCACAGCATAACAATTATGGAACAGTTATGTTACTGCAGAAGTCATATGTAAAGTAGCAACATCACAAACTGGAACAAACATACACAAAATACAGGTAATATTATTGTAACCAAATCCTAACTGTTTACTGAGGTAGGTCATAGATGACTTCAAGCCAGTCATGAAAAGTTCTCATGCAAATGATGACCTGTCCACATGTATAGATATGCTCAACATTAATGGGGATATGCATTATGCAAATACTCATTGGTTAGAGATTTGAAACATAAAGGCTTAAAGGGTTAGAAGATGTGGTACCAAAAAGGAACTAAAATAGGTGCCAAAAAATGGAGTAAATAATAAAATAAGATGAAAAATTACTAACCTCACCAAATGGAACATATGAAGGCAAAGAAGGTACTCTGTTCCACCGTTTAGAACCACCAGCTTCAGACACATTAATTTTATCAGTCCTGTTATTTTCTTCAGTGAGCCCTCCATCTTTATCAGGTAAAGGGGTAAGAGCAATTCCTTCTGAACCTTCCTGAATCTCAAGAGATTGTAGCCCCTCTTCTGATTCATCAACCTTTGATTGCAAAAAACTATCCAACTGTGATGGCGCCTTTCCAAAAATATTTGTTTGTTTCTGAAGCACACTTAAACTTTTCCGTACTCCTTCCAAAGGAACAAGCTTTGACAGTCTCCAGAGTGACTTTTGAACAGGACCAACACCTAGAACAAGTTGTTCCCCATTGTTCTCTTTTGACCTTACAGATTTTGTCTCCTTTTCTTCATCAGATTTTGCATTAGTGTTATCTGGTGTTTGGGCATTGTAGTGGTGAAAGTATGCCGGTGATAAAATACGCGGCACCAAGTCCTCTGGAATACAGTAGGATTTGAAATAATCTTGCCATCCTCTTCGATGAACGTAGCTAGTAAAAGGCAAAACGGAAAAGATAAAGAAAGATACAATTACATTAATTTAACTAGAATTAATTGAAATTACAAGAAGGCATGCAGGGTTTTATGCGTATTTGAAATTACAAGCAGCCATGTGGAGTCTTCAAACAAACTTACTCTCTCAGTGCAGCATTCCCAACTGGTGGCTGCGAAAACGTTATACACTTCACCTGAAGCCTGTTAGGCTCTTTAGATGGAGATGAGGATGCAAGTACTCTTAATATTGCAAGGGTAGCCAAAGCAGCAACCTGCAGTAGAATTTGATGTGTATAAGCAAATAGAAAGGGTGAGATGTTATGCTACAAGTTATGCATGCTACTTAGTACTTACCGCTCCACCAAGCGAATGTCCACAGAGAACAAGTTTCCTGTTCTTTTTCTGAGCAAGTTTGTATAGCTCCAGAGCAGGAATTCCCTTGGCACGTGCTAAGAAACCCTACATGATATACTGACTTAGGTAGATCCAAGCAATGATGAATCAATTCGAAGAAATTAATAAGTAATAACAGTGAGCAAATGTTCAACAATTAGTTGCATTTATTGATTATTGAATACCCGGTGTGCCGCAGGTTTTGATTTTCTCAACTGTTTTGATTTCTCTCGATAAGATGTCCTGAGGTTTTCTTCACCCTTCTGGTCATCATTTTGCACACACTCAACAGCATCAGCCAAATCCTGTGCAGTATCCTCATGAAATACGGTTCCTTGGAGTATATTCACATCAGCAATAATATCTCTATAAAGGAGAGCATAAGAAAACTTGATGAAATTGCAAATATGATAAACATTTCATACTTTAAGATCCCAAGAAACTCTTACTTGTATTGTTTTGTACCGATAAATGTAGCAAATAGAGTGTCACCAGCCTCTGCTAACACATACCTACAGGATTTCACCAGTAAAAAAAGACAATATAATGAGGAGATTTTAAATATTTAACTATGAAAACATAGAGTCTGAACTTTTTTCGTAAATTCCACATTACAACTTTACTGCCAAAACTACAAAAACCTGAAACTTTTGTTTCACGTTTCACGACACTACAACTTTTGGGAAGATATTTATCGAAACCTACAACTTTATTCATCTGTTGCTTCTGGGTTATCTGATGGGAAAGGTTCACCTGTGCCGTATCAACTTCACAACAGCTAATGGAAGGAGGGAAGGATGTGAGGCTGATGAGTGGGTCTACCTATCAGCTAAAGTGGGAGACAACATAATTATAGATTTTTTATAATTATTCCTCTTAAAGTTGTAGTTTTATGAAACGGGGAACAGAAGCTCTAGGTTTTTGATAATTATGATAGTAAAGTGTAGTTTTATGAAATTTACTCTTTTTTAGCTTTTGTGTACTCCATACTCTATACTCTATACTACTTAAAAAGAAGGTAGTGGTGGTGGTAGTGAATCTGCCACCCCACCTACTCCTATTGTAATTTTATAATTTATCCCTTGAACTTAGTATTAAAAATCAGTCAAATCTAAATAAGTAGCCACATATAAAGTCAAATTAAGGTGAATATTCCTTATAGCAAAATGATAAGTAACACATTTCATGGAGAATATATCTTTTATTTATTTTGGGTAACATTATAATACATAGTTTTTTTACCCGTAGCAAAGCACGTGCATTCAGCTAGTATTTAAAGAAAAATCGTAGGCTTGTTTCCATGGTAATAGCAGGGTGGGATGGATGATATACCCAGGTTATAATGAGTGCACCAATTCATGCTGTTGAACCATTTAAGCAGATCATCATCAATTCTTATGCATCTTTTAAAATTGGTGGAAATTCTTGTTGACGCTTGAAAGTTAATACAGAGATGGAGGTGAGGATGGATGGCATGGGAGGTGATGACAACAATGGACAAGAAACTACATGGCCAAAGCTTGTGTGACTTGCCTGATGGAGCATGAGAAAAGAATTAGTGGATACTGTTACAACATTCGTGAGAGAAGATATCAGCAAGAGACTACATTTATTTTTAAAAAAAGCAAATTGCCTATGCGTTGCAATGGCAAAAAAAAAGGCCATGCTGTGCACACTGAATCTGCAGACTTGCTCTTTCCAATCCCTTTAACTTAAATGGATTAATTCCCTACATACTTATCAGACGTTACTAAAGAATATTGACATTATTTTGCTTAGACATGCTTCTTTTGGGGGACGTTTGAATTTAGTAAGCATGTGAGTTTCACCGACAAGGAGACCTCACAGTCCACAATAGAGGTACATTCCTTCAACAAACTGTAGAGCTTTTGGGAAGAAAAAAAAATGAATATTAGCTTAAACCTTACCTATGTGGTACATGATCCAAGGATAGCTGAACACGCTCAAGAGACACAATGTTTCCACCAAAATCAGATTTGAACTTATTAATATATCTCATCATCTCAGAAACAGGCCTCTGGCACAAAAAAAAAATAAAGAGACTAAGTAAAAAATAAAATAAACAGGCCTCTTGCAGAGAGAATAAGTAAAAATATTCTAGATACTAACTTTCTGGTTTATAGGAGAAGAGGTGAAGGTAGTCAAACACATTAAAAAGCATAGAATAGAAGAGTAGGTTAACCGAATCTAAACGGCTAAAATGAAAATTGGAATAATCTATAATTGAATAATGATGGATAATGTGCCAGCCTGCTAGGAGGCTGAAACTAGTTTTAAGCCATCCAATGCATGGTGCGTCAATTTGAGCATGCCTAGTACGCCTGGTGAACTGAGTTCCATATGTTCATAGCAGTAATTGTGATCAAACAATCTGAAAATGAACTTATTATGAGAAATCACAGCAGTTTCTCTTGGGCTGGTCACTCCCTTTCATGGTTCCAACTTAATGTCATATGAATAGAATAACACTGACAAAGAGAAATATAATTCAATTGAATGTACATGAATAAATGATTATATACTAGAAAATGCCTGCAAGATGATGAGTGCAGAATGCTGCAACAACGGCACATGGTTGCCCCCCTGCCTGACTGGCTTATATTTGCTAGAAAGTTTCGTGCTCGATTAGACATTTCCCAACTCGATTCAACATCACAAGAGGCTGCCAATTTTTTACATGAAACTAGTGGGCAGAATGTTCCAGTTTGTTACTCCTACATAAGAGCTACTATGTCATCGATCCCTTTGGCCATTCGCGTCACTTGTTCCAATCAGAGTTCACCACTAGCCACAACCGCGCATTTCCAGGTCTCTACCTAGCCAACGGAACCGGATCGACCAGAATCGCAAAGCGAGCAGGGCGGGCAAATTAGGTCAACCTTGTAGACGCACTCGGCGAGGACGACGGCGCAGAGCAGCTCCTGGAGCTCGGCGACGGTGTCGACGCGGACGGCGCGGCAGAGCTCGCGGAGCTGTCGGCGGCGGCGCTCAAACTCCTCCCGGAACTCGCGCTCCCGCTGACGCCTCCGGTCGCCTGGCCACGCGGGGGCACGGGGCGGCGGGGGCCAGGACCAGGACCAGGGCCACCGCGGCACCGCCGGCGGCCGCGCCCACGCGGGCAGCCGCGCCGCCTGGTCCCGCGCCCACGACTCGACGCGGCTCGCCAGCGCCGTCGCCATTGGCAGGGCGGGGCGGGGCGACGAGGAGGAGGAGCGCGCGATCTGGTGGCGGAGGGAGGGAGAGGGGAGAGGAAGGGGAAGTGTGTAGGATTGGTATAAGCCGCGGCGGGTAGATCCGTTCGCGTTGCGTACTTTGCGTCTCGTCTCGTCTCCGGGTTGATTGGAACATGAGCCAGCGACAAGGAGAGGGACGTTTGCGCCTCCTCGACAACGTTTGAGTATGATTTTGTGAAAGTAGTCTATCTACCCTAGTTCAACCTCATGGAACCATTCAGATCATCTATCTATCCTATCCTATAGTTTAACAAATAGTTTTCCTCATTACTTTTTTTTTATTTTTTCATTTCTCATGGAACGGTCCAGATCATCTATCTATCCTATAGTTCAATAAATGGTTTCACTCATCACTCATTTTTTTTCTTTTTTTTCATTTCTCATGGAACGGTCCAGATCATCCCTGTGAAATCCAAAGGCGGGGACTCATCCCTTGGCACCTCACGCGCTGCCCCCTCCCGTCCACCGTAACTCCCGTTCCTTTTTCGTAATTTTTGTACCCCTTCTAAAAAAATCGCCGCCCCCTCCCTCGCTCTCAGCCAGCCGCCGCGGCACCTATCCTCCTCTCCCTTGATGCGGAGCCATTGCCGATTCCCCGCTGCCACCATCGTCATTCCACTTCTCCCCCTCACCGCCCCTCCCCTTCTAAACCCTAATCCCCCTCTAATCTTTCTTCCTCACTTGCGTCGCTGCCGATTCCCCAGCGCCGCCGCCAGGAAGTGATGATTCCCTGCCATCGGGTCGCCGTCGTGCTGCTCAAGTCGATCATTGTGCCTCAATCCTCGAGCATCACACGGTCGGAGCAGCGAGAAATCAGCAATGGACGTGGTGTCTTCTGACGGCGATCGTTGACCTCGATGTTGGTTCCCGAATAGGTTCGTTTGGCTCCTCCCATTTTTCAATACTCGCGTTGCCTAACCCTACTTGCTTCCCTCGATCAGCCACCCATGATTCGCCGCCGCCGCCACCGCCAGATCCAGTTCTTCGCCATCGACCTCCCCCGGTCATCCACGCCCACACCCCCGCCTATGTCCTTATGTATCCCCCGATCCGCGCCCTCATGCCCTAATCCTCTCTCCCGCGTTGCTGGTGCTGCCTCCACCGCGGCCGAGCCGTTCCCCGACGAGCTCATCCATGTAGGGAAATATGTCGCCTTCCTTAACTTTCTCTCCCTTGATGGATCTGCACCATACTGGCCGGTACCCCTCCGCCTACCGCCGCCGTCTCCCAACCCAATGAAGTTGCGCCACCCCGGTACTCGTTTGACGCCAACTAGGTTGGACCTCCATTTGTCATTCATCGAGTGATAAGGTTCCTTCAGTTTATATTATTTCGCATAAATTTGTTGGTCGTTGAATTTTTATTACTTCCATCCGGTCTCACTAGCACGGGATAGCTCATCTCAATCGGGCGGCAAGCCTCATTTGTGTCGGGGAAAAGTCCCGTCACGAACAAAAGGTCATTGATGTGAGAAGTCATCTCTATCGGGTATTAGGCCGTCATGGATAATAGTTATCTCAATCGGGCCAAAAGTAAAGCCCATCACCGATAGGTTTGACCCAGCAGATGAGTCAAACTACGGCCAAACTAGGGCCCGTCACCGATGAACTCATCCTTGATGGTCTCGTACTTGAACATGACTATGGTATGACGCCCGTCACGGATGATCATCTCAATCGGGCATTAACTTAAGCCCGTCACGGATGACTCATCTCAATCGGGCTTAAATTTAAGCCCATTACGGATGATCTCATCTCAATCAGGCTTAAACTTAAGCCCATCACGGATGAGTATTTTACCCAAAAAAATAAATTTTGTTTTTTGGCTAGCCTCAGGCCTTTGCTAGCCATGCCCGCTGCAAAATGACAGAAGCATATATATATATATTCCCTTCCTAGCAACCCCATTCACAGTAATTCAGAAATCAAACATATATATATTCAGTGATTAATCCACATTCACACATCCATTCACATATGCCATTCACAAATCAAACATATATTCAGTGATCACATCCACATTCACACATCCATTCACATACATATGCCATTCACATCCATTCAATGATCACCAAACTGCCAACATGCATCTTCAAGATCGAGTTAAGAATCAAAACCTGCAAAACTTAGTTATAAATTGGAATAAATGTAATTAGCATTGCAAGTATATACAGAAACATCAGACCGGATTGTATTACATATAATATATACATAAAAGTTACATAATTGCATGTCTTTGACAAGCATTGATAAATGTTCAGCCATTTAGAGATGAGCTAGCTACGACTGTATTCTAAAGCTTCCTTTGGTTGATAAGATGTTGTCTAGTATGAAGCGTGCTATCTCCTCTCTAATGACTTCAAAGTCGTTAGGCGGAATGTTGAAAACTTTTTACTGCATGTGAGATGCCAAGTTAGTATATATATACTTCGAAGTACATAGAATATATAGGCGCATACACAACTTAAGCACAAACCTCAAGGTTGAGCAATATCACCTTTTGCAATAATGCCCTCATGTTATGGCACACGTGGAACCCACACTGGTCACCAACTTGTTGACGACATGGGAAGTCTATTTTGTGATCGAGGTTGGGTCTACCTTCCATATGTCTTCCGCCTTTTTGCATATATGGGCCCCACGCGTCATCTATTGCAACTTTAATCTTCGACCAATCGTATATCTTCTCATCAATTTTGGAGTTAAGGTAGTATACCATACTCCACTTCGGCACTAAGACCAGTAGAATCCAATGGGCCCTGCGGCATTAATATATTGCAAGTTAAATACTAAAATTTTACGCATCGTGGATTTGCATCTAATTAGGGTACACACTTACTGTTGATTATAGGCACACAGAATGAACTCCTTGTCCTGGCGGGCCCACAAGCAGTCCCTGATGTAATCAGTCATCCTTACTAGATCGTGATTCAGATTTGTCACGTTGACCATAGATGGATCTAGTAAGGCAACATCCGACTCATGTTTTTGTATATACTTCCAAGTTAACCTACAAGCGAGACAAAGACCCATATAAGCATATTATATGGATTGTTATAACTATATTTTGTACGCAACAATACTTACAACGAGTAGCACTTAAGGAGATTGGTGTCCACTGCTCGCAGCCTATAGAGGTCAAAGAGATCTGAAAAGTTAACCACAATATAGGCGTCTGGCCCAAGAAATGGTTGTGCACCGTGCCATCCCGTCATAGAGGTCTCTCTATTCTTCCTCCTTGCATTGGACTTCTCCACGTAGTACCCGTGCAACTCTTTGCAAGTAGGGCCCATCTTCGCCAAATCATTATCTCCAACCAATGGCATGTCTAATTGGAAGGTAGTCGGAGCAGGCTTCGCAGGACGAACTGATGGCGCCTTGCCTAGATCTAGGTTCTTTGGACCCAGAAGCGAGGCTTGCAACTTTTCTTTTCTTCTCCCCCTTCCGGCAGCTTTTTTGTGTGTTTCATGCAATGGTGGAGAAGAATGTGCCTTCCTGCTCTTTTTGGCAGGAGGGGGAATGTTAGCCCTGCTGTCGGCCTTCATACCCTTGTCCCCAAAATTCGTATCATATTGCAGATCGATATCGTCATCTTGTGGTTCAATGGCAGGAGGGGCCGAAGGAACAGTTGGAGCGGTTTTTGGCAGCGGACAAGTACTTGGTGCATTTGACCTAGGAGTCATGTTTATCTCAATGAGGTCCTTGGGCCATTGGATAAAGGTCCCACGTGTAGCTCCTAGGGTCAAAATTTCATCGTTCGGTGGATGCTGAATAATCTAGTTGACCCATTCGGGCTTGACCAAGTCCACTTGTACTTTAGCCTGCCCGACCATCAGTTGCATCCCATGCACTTGGGTTTCCGGTGTAGGCTTAAAGGCAACACCTTCGGCGGCTGGAACTGTAAATGTTGGTGTCACCCTAACTACTAGGGTGCACTATGTGGGTACCTACGATAGATTCATCCATGTTCTTAGAATATGATATAATATATGGATTTGTTAAGACAACATATGCAATGTTAGTTGGTTTTACCGTTATGTGGTCGACCGCGGCAGGAATTGGTGGTTGGTCTTCCGCCGCCTCAGTTGATGCGCAACTGCTACACCTTTGCGTGGGGCTCGCTTCTACTCTAGGAGCGGCGGCGGGGCCGGCGTTCCCTTGCTGCATCTCACACCTGATGCGTGCCTCCACTCGTGACAATTTCTCGTTGAATTCAGAGCTAAGCTCGGCTCTGATCTTCTCTCTAAGCTGTTCCTTCAAACATGCATCTTTCTCTGCCCTTGACAGCTTTCGCTTGTTGTACTGCCACATGTACTGGGGAAACCCAACCTTCCATGGAATATTGGAGCTAACGCCCCTTGTCCATCCACGATGTTCTTGGGTGCCCAACGCTTTTGTGAGAATGTTGTCCTCGCGTCTTTGTAAGCACACCTCTAGCGAGGATTGTCTCTCGACAGCATATTCGATTTGCGGTACAGTTAAGGTCAGGTTAAATCAAGGCTATGATAGAAACAAATTAAACATATTCGATGTGTTGTACTTACTATTTGCTCATACACTCGTTGATCTTCGGGATTTGGGAACGTAATTGTCCCATCGCTGTTCTTAACATATCTTGCCCAACTCCTTGCCCGTTCGTTCGGGATTTCAACAAATGGTGGCGGGTTGTTAGATTGCGCAGCAACGTCATCCTCCTTCTTCCATTGCTCTTGCTTCCCGCTATATCCTCTGGTGCCAAGCCGGTGCGGGTGCACGTTTCTAGCTTGCAGTGCCCTAGCAGCCTCGCTTTTTGCCCGGGTCTTCAGGGTTGATTTGGCAGCATGAAACTGCTCCCACACAGTCGGGGTGATCCACAGGTACTTGTCAAACGATGTTGGGTCGTTGGGGTTGAGGACGTACTCGCCGACCAGCTTTGTCTTGAAATTTTTCCATGCAATGCCCATCTTTTGAATAGCACGATTCTTGAGCCTTTCCTTGGCCTCTGTAGGATATTCGAAGCTCAACTTGAACTGCACCCAAGCTTCGTCCTTTTCTGCAGCTAGGACAAGCTTGATGTCGTTGACCAAAATGGTGAAGTGCCGCCTCCCTAGCACCCCACATACCGACGTGAATTTTCTTAATAACTTTCCTACGAGCCATATGGAATCCTAGGTCGTCGACCTCTGTTATGGTCATTCGTTCCTTAGGAATCCTATTTTGGGTCCTCGGGTTCCGGGTCGATGTGGTCCCACTAGTTGTCGCCGACGTGGGTTTGCCTTGCTGAGACATTTTCTAGATAACTTGTGTACGATAAAAAGTAAAAACAAACATCTTACTAAATACATAACTAAAATCAATAAAATCACACATAATAGTAAATACATAACTAAAATCGCACATAATACTAAATACATCTTACTAAACAAACATCACACATAATACTAAATATATACCTAAAATCAATAAAATTTCACTAGAATTCATCTAAATTAACTAAAATACCCTAAATTCGACATATATCCACATATATACTAAGTCCAATCACACATAAACATCAGACATGAACATCACATATAATTCACTAAATACATACATAAATACTAACATGCATAAAAATTCCACTAGCTAGACTAAATTTCACTAGAATTCATCAAGTCACAAATTTCATCCCTAAGTCACTAACCGGCCGGGCTCGGTGAGGAGGTCGATGACGTGGTGGCGTTGGGCTTGGGGCGGTGGCGATGCGACGACGACGGTGGTGGACGAGGGCGACGACGGTGCCGGGCTCGAGGTCGCACGGGCTCAGAGAGGAGGTGGATGTACGACGGCGGTGGAGGAGGGCGACGGCGGCACCGGGCTCAGAGAAAAGTGCGGCGGCGAGGAAGGACGACGGTGGTGACTAGGATCGCAGACGACAACGGCGACGGTGGGAGGAGGCGGCGGCAGTGGTGGGAGGTGGCGGTGGGGGTGACGACGCCAGGGTTCTGCGCTAGGGACTTAGAAAATTTTCGGAGCCCGTGCAAATGTGTAGATCTGCGAGTGAAAAACCTAGTCTAAATGCGGTCAAACCACATCCATGGCAGGGGTTGAAGCTAAGCTCGTCACGGATGATAGTCATCTGTGACGGGCTTAAGTTTAAGCCCGATTGAGATCTCATCCGTGATAGGCTTAAACTTAAGCCTGATTAAGATGATCTCATCTGTGACAGGCTTAGGTTTAAGCCCAATTGAGATGAGCTCATCCGTGACGGGCTTTAACTTAAGCCCGATTGAGATAGTATTTTCTTCACTTTTTTTAGTAAACAAATTACTATTATTTGTGTTTTAGATAGCATTTTTCACTTTTTTAGTAAACAAATTACTATTATTTGTGTTTTCTCTTTCATAGTTGACCATTGTTATAGTGTAGATAACCTAAACTTGTCTACAGTTACAAGGATATGATACAAAATACTTCATTCATTACAAAGACAATGACACAAATTAATACAAAGTTTTCAGTTACAAGGATATGTCTTCCGTGTGATCTGAACGAGCATATGCCACATCCTCTTTGGGATCATCGTCAAGGTCGATGTGAGGTCTTACATGAAGATTCTGGTTGTATTCTTCTTCATCGATGACGTTGTCAACCCCAACAATTCTTCGCTTGCCATCCCTAACGACATGCAGCTTCTTGTTTGTAGGGTCTTTTATGTAGAAAATCTGCTCGACCTGCTTCGCAAGTATGAATGGTTCGTCGACGTATCCAACCTTGGCTATATCTACTAATGTGAAATCTTCTTTGTCGACTTTCACATCAGTGCGTATATTCACCCAATGGCAACAAAATAAAGAGACTTTTTACTTCACATAGTTCAACTTCTAGATCTGCTCTATGCGGCCGTAGTATGTGTTCGACCCCGATTGATCCTGAAATGCATCTATACGGACTCCGTTATTTTGCACTTTGCTTTTGTCATCTTGTTTGACGGTGTAAAATGTGTATCCATTAATATCATATCCTTGCCATATGTCAACATCCCAACACGGTCCCGTCACCAACGACTGTACTGTTTCATTTGGGCCATCGATCGACCTTGTAATACGATTCTTGAACCATTCGTTGAAACGAGAGTTGTGTTCTGTGTTTATCCACATATCCAATCACCCCAAGTTGTCCTGTTGGATTTTCGCTAAATGCTCCTCAAAGTATGGGACAACTTCTGCCATATGTTGGAGCACAGTGAAATGGGCCGGCACATAAGAGGCTTAATTGGGCACAATTCTTTTCCTGCCTATTGTGCCAACACCTGACAACCTTCCTTCGTGACGAGACGCTGGAACTCTGATTGGATCAGTCTCGAACATGTAATCGACGCAGAACTCAATAACCTCCTCGGTCGTGTAACCTTCAATGATGCTCCCCTTCGGTTTTGCTCTATTTCGAACGTACGACTTCAGAACTCCCATATACCTCTCGAACGGGTACATTTCTCTTAGAAAATCTGGGCCACATAATTTTGTTTGCTTCACAAGATGAACAGGGAGATGAATCGTGGTATCAAAGAAAGACAGTGGAAAATACATCTCCAAGTGACAGAGGGTATTGACAATATCGGCCTGCAATCCATCAAGATCTTCGAGATCTATAACCTTCTGACCAATTGCATTGAAGAAAGCACACAGACGCATTATCGTGTGGCGAACATTGGGTGGACGAATACCTCTTATAGCAACTGGTAAGAGCTGTGTGATTAGCACGTGACAATCGTGAGACTTCATTCCAACCACTTTTAGATCATCCAATGAAACATACTTACTGATCCTTGCTGAATAGCCCGACGAAACTTTAATATCTTTCAAGCAGGATAATATTGTGATCTTCTCATCCTTCGACAAGGTGTGGCAAGCTGGAGGGAGGTACACTCTTCTTGTTTCTTCATCAGTTACAGGCATAAGTTCATTACGAATATTCATCTCCTGTATATTAAGACGCGTGTTCAACCCATCCTTTGTCTTTCCAGGAATATTCAGTAGTAAGCCGACCAAACTCTCACACACATTCTTTTCAATGTGCATGAGATCAATGCAAAGACAGGCCTCAATATCCTTCCAGTAAGGTAGTCACCAAAATATGAATTTTTTCTTCCACATACACTTCTTCTTTGCCTTACTACATTTCCTTTTATTCCCAAACTCATTAGTTATGTTCTTCACCATGTCTTGGACCTCACATCCAGACAAATACTTGGGAGAAAGTTGAAGTTCTCTCTTACTGTTGAAAATTTTCTTCTGTCTTCTAAATGCGTGACATAGTGGGAACCATCTCCTATGACCCATATAAACCATCTTTTGTGATTTCTTTAGCCACCTACTGCGTGTATCTTCCATATAGTCGGAGCAAACCTTCTTTTCTTTCACTGTTTGTCCAGAAAGATTACCAAGTATGGGATAGTCATTAATGGTGCAGAACAATAACACATACAACTTGAAGTTCTCCTGACCATACGCATCCCAAGTTTCCATATCTTCTTTCCAGAGAGTTTCTAGATCATCCATAACAGGCTCCAAGAATACATCAATATCATTGCCGAGTTGTTTCGGTCCTTGGATTAACAAGTACAACATAATGTATTTTCTTTTAAAGCACAACCATGGCGGTAGGTTATAGTTTACAATAAGAACTGACCAAGTGTTGCGAGAACTGCTCAAGTCTCTGAAAGGATTTATGCCATCCGTACACAAACATATCCTCATATTTTTGGGATCAACTACGAATTCTTGATGTTTTCGATCAATATTCCTCCATTGAATCGAATCTGCGAGGTGTCTGAGCATACCATCGTTCCTTCTCTCCGTGGCATGCCAACGTACTAACTCCGCTTCCTTGGGGTTGGCAAAGATTCTCTTGAAATGATCAATGATAAGTAGATACCACACAACCTTCGCCGGACCACCTTGCTTTGACTTCCTTCCTTCGTCAGTACATTTCTTTCACTTGTATCGCGGAGCCTTGCAAACAGGATAGGCATCTAAGTCCTCATATTGCTTGTGGTATAGTATGCAGTCGTTTGGACAAGTGTGAATTCTACAGACCTCTAACCCCAGGGGGCGCAAAACCTGCTTTGCTTCATAGGTCGTCTCGGGCAATGTGTTCTCCTCAGGAAGCATGACTTTCAATATTCTCAAAAGTTCTGTGAAACTCTTGTCTGTCCATCCATCCACTACTTGCCTTCAGCTTCATTAGGTCCAAGGTAGCTGACAATTTGGTGTGTTTTGCCTTGCATCTGGCATATAGAGGTATCTCTGAGTCACTGACCAACCTAGTGATCTTCATGGAATCTCTCTCATTGTAAGCTAGGTCCTTAACATCACGCAACATGTCTTACGGCAGATCATGATCCACATCAACCATTTCACCGCCCAATGGAGAAGGTACAAACATGTCATGTTCATCTTCATCTTCTTGACTTTGTGCACCACTTCTATCTGCAGCTACAACATCGTCGACTGATTCTTGCTCTCCATGCTTCACCCAACATGTGTAGCCTTTCATGAATCCTCGACATATTAGATGAGCGTGTACTTCCACTCTGTTATCAAGCATGATCTTATTTCTGCAATCTACACATGGACAACAAATGTAATCGTTGTTTCTTCTTTTCCTGTCCTCTTCCGCGGCGTTTATAAAATTTGAAACGCCACTTCTATACTCTTTGCTATGTCGCATAGCTCCATACATCTAACTTCGATCCATTGCTGCAAAAGTAAACAAAATATTAGATAAATATTTTGTAAGATAAGTATTACTAAATTTATGGGAATTGATTTGTATTTTTCCATTACTTTTTTGAATTTTCTATTTTTCTTTGAAAAAACAGACAAAAAATCGCCCCCCAACACCTCCCACCAAAATAATGAACAGTGGGATAACCATTCCTTAAACAGCTGGAGTATTTATAGTGTGCAATAGATATCAGTAACGGCCAACGAACGAACATCGGTGACGGGCATTTAGTTATCTCAAACAGGCCTAATACAGAGCCCGTCACCGATGTCAACCATCCATGACGGGCCTAATTATTATCTTTATCGAGCCTTAATTAGAGCCCGTCACAGATGATACACATGGATGACGGGCGTAGTTATAGGAACCGACAAAGATTACAAAGATAATCTTTGTCGGGCCTTCATATAAGCCCGTCACCGATAGGTCTCATCGGGGATGGGCTCGAAATACATGCATATGGATAATGTCTGTACATGATATCTTTGTCGGTGTTAGAGATGACGACGCTGTGATGGTCTGCAAGTCCCCGGCATGAAAAAGGCCGTCAGAGATGAGCAGTTCTGTACTGGTGTCTCTTTTTTAACTTGTTCAGACTAGAGGCACTCAGGCATATATTCTGAAATAATTTCGGCTTACAATGAGCTACGAGATAACAAAAGAAGTTTAAGAAATTGAGGTGCTCTTAATTTATTGCAAGGTCAGTTTATCCACTTCAAATTTATACATGTTGAGTTTCATAATTATTTTATTACCTGTCCATATAGCCATTGTTTCTCTCCATCAGTTGTGATAAAAAAAATCAAACTTATTTTCCATGCTGTTGCAATCAAACTTTCATAATTATGAATCGTTGTTGACCTGTTTACAGTGAGAGTTATGTGCACCTTGCAGAAGTGTGCATATTGGAGAGTTTCAATATTTGTAAGAACGAACGTCTGAATAAAACTAATGTCTTTCTTTACTAATTTCGCATTCCTGGTTATATAAGCAGTTACATTGTGAGTTTTTGTCTGTGTACACGGGCATAGGTAGCTTACTTTCAGCTACAGAGATTGAGCAGATCAATGATAGAATTGCATTCTATTGCTGTGTCAAAAGGTTTCTGATGGACATCATGGTGTTACAGTTGTCGTAATTTCCAAGTTCTTAACGTATGGGGCAAACTGAGAAGTGATCTGTGCCCATGACAGATCCTAACAAGGGACAAATGAAGTGCAGTGTTAAAATTGCAATGGCATTTCAAAATAACATTCATCTTTGATTTCCTGACTGGGGCTCACCTCTCGGCTGCCAACCGCAGAGGAGGCACGGTGTAGCCCACTGCTTCCGACTGAGATGGTTGCACGGGCGACTGGAAGCGGCCAACGGTTGAGTTCCTGCTAGACAACTGTGGGCGAAGAGGCAAAATGGCTCATGAAGGCCATCAGTGGCTGGAGATCGACGATGAAGCAGCGGTCAGTGGAATTCCTCTTCTCCATAGCCAAGTCTCTCCTTTCAAAATAACTCTCTATGTTTGATGCCCCTCTAATAATAGCTTAGGACTTTTTGAGATATCGATAGCTGCAATCAGTGCTCGTGTCATCATTCAGTGACCTGTAACAATCTCAAAAGAACTATGTTCGCTATGCAATGGAGTTTATGGGGAAAGTTCAGTTGCTTTTTGTTCCATGTAATATCCTCGAATTGTATTCTGAAATCAACTTCTTCTTCTTCTTAATATAATGGCCAGAGCTCCAACCTTTACTTCAGAGCTCCTATCTTACTGTGTTGTTTTTTCCATTCACATGGGTTTGCAGCTTGGCAACTAGAGGAGGAGCTAACTTCTGTATTGATCTCCTCTCTTATTTTCCAACAATGAGCATTTGTCACAGCTAATGAGCTTGTACAGCAAAGAAGGCTCTAATTTCCCTTCTGTTACAGCTTATATGTGTTTACATTGAATTAGCAAGTACAGTCAAATTTCTCTTTTGTTACAGTTAATGAGCTTGTTAAATTCTGTCTCTATATTAAGCAATAAAAATAATGCTGACAAATTAGTTGTCAACATTTGGAAGGCAAAATGTGGTTTTTTGAGCCAAGTAAATTCTTAGAGGTGAACTTGTCGAAAATATAAGCACATAATGATTTAATTTATTCCATAAATAAATCATGGCATTGCAGATACAAACTAACATCATCGCATTATTCGATCTACACATGTAAACTAGATAGTAAAACATGAACATATCAAATATACGAAACATGTTTGATGCGTACCGAGAATTCTAAAAGTTCGGTTGCATAGCGGGAAGGACTCGTGGTACCAGGCGTTGACGACGGCGCGCAGCATCCGAGCGAAGAGAAAGATGAGCCGTTGTGGACGAACAGCAAGCAGTCGCGCGAAGCGCTTCCCAAAAACCTTATTACCACCTTCTCCCAGTGCAGGACGTCTGTCACGCCCCAAACTGGCCTCGGGCGGAGACCAAGATAGGGCGGTCCAGATTGACCTGTATGCCTGTACCAGTCCCAGGAAATAGTGCTGGTACAACAGGAAGACTGAATATCACAACCACAGCGGTCTCTTTATTAAGAGTAGGATTACAACCAAGGTTGGAACTGCGGACAGAACCCGAGTTCACAACAGCATTACAAAAAGGCGGAAGCGGAAAGCGGAGACTAGCCCTAAGCCACAAGCAAAGCCTTGGGGAAGGCCGAAACCCTACTACTGCTCGAAGTCTGCTTGCTCCTGGAAGAACTCTTCATCAGCAGGGTCCATCTCTTCGTCTTCGGGAACTGGGGGGGTTTAATTATATAGAGCAAGAGTGAGTACGGGAGTACTCAGCAAGTCAGGGGAATTAAGTGTTTAATGCAAGCTTCAAGGGAAAGCCAGTTATTTTTCACAA
>BDMV01000002.1:32566537-32807330 GCA_008326285.1 Oryza officinalis | reverse complement strand
ATTACCAAAATCCGTCGTTAACACATGCCCCCCAATTCCGCTTCATTATATAATGTGGCGGAATTAGCTCCAGGGAACTCATCGACTTTTTGCTAGGTCTAACCTGAAAACCGCACAGATCCAGATTCGAACCCTTTCGCCGCCGATTCAACAAACTCTTCGTGTTCTTCAACTCCGGTGACCCCTCGGCATCTCGTCAACATCGACCCCCTTCACAGCGACCCCAACAACAACGATGGCCTCCGCCCCGTTCTACGCCTCCGAGATCCCTGCGGTAAGTCAATTCCTTCAAAGTCCGCATTATTACCTTTTCCGCCGATTTCCCCAAGTTAGGTTTTTACTTTCTGTCCCCCTCAGGCCTTATATTTTCATCGTTGTTCTCACGATTTAGGTCTTCAAAAACCAAATCTTGATTCCCACCGACGATAAATCCCATCGCTTTCTCCTGGGCCCCATGGGCGACTGCGACCCAACCTGGCTAATCAACGCCGAAACAGACAGAATCCCTTTTAGGCAAGCCAAGCCCACTGTCTTGGCGCGGAAGCACACCTTCAGGTCATGGCCATCAAAGCTAAACGGATACAGGACCTGGCACAAAAGGATCGCTGCCGTCAAACAAGTCCACTGGGACGAGATTGGAATCGGCCAATGCATAACTCTGTCCCTGGCCGATACCAAGAAGAATGAGCCACTAATGTCAGCTGCCAGCTACTTCTGGTCAAGTACCTTGAACGCCTTTATGTTCAAGCAAGGTCCGATGACCCCAACCCTCATAGATGTCAAGGTACTCACAGGACTGGATATCAGCTCCGAGATCAACCCCTTCAGCCTCCTGATAAACAGCAGCCACAAGTTGAAGACCAAGAAAATCGGAGGCTGGTCTGGATATATCTCTGAACACATGGAACAGGGATCGGTCTCAGAACGAGAACACGTAGCTTTCCTGACATTGTGGTTGGAGAGATTCGTCTTTTGCGGATCGACCTGTGGCCCCACTACAAACTGTCAACACTTGGCTCAAGCTTTGGTCGACAAGAGACAAATCGGCTACTCCATGTTTCCACACAAGACTTGATGCTAAAACAGACTGTGGCTCATGGAGGACCATGGTGGTTCATTCAACTCTGGCTAACCATATACACCAACACCATGGTTGATCGGCCTCCTCTGTCAGATTCTCGCTTTCCATCGAAATATGCCGATCACGAAGACCCCAGGAACAGAAGATGCATGTCCTACGGGGAAGCAGCCTCCGTCTACCCCGGCGCAGATCAATCGGCCGATGACATGGCTACATGGTTCATCCGTTTCTTCACCGGCCCCCCATCAGCCAAGATGGATACGTTTGTCTATACATCGGACCGAGACTTCGAGCTTCCAGATGATCTGCAACTGAGCTTAATAAATGATGACATGGAATCAAGAGAATTATTCATGATCGGCCTCACTCCATGCCTGCTCCCAGTAGGCGTCTTTCAGGGAAGGAACACCAGCTTGTCCTATGAGTTTTACACCCCAATGACAGCTGCCAGACAATGCGGGCTCGGACAACTTTCCATTAGCTTGCATCTTCATAAACTCCTAGAGAGCAGAGGCACAGTCCCATCGGCCCTGGTTATGAACAAAGTAATGGAAATCGATCTCCCCAATCTCGGTGACTGCGATCGGCTGCATCTGAATGCCTTCGTGCACATTAGCTTCCAGACTTGGTGGCAAGAGTGGGCTGCTCACATCTTTCATCAATCGGCCAGGTTCTATGTGACAGAACTTATCCAAGGCATCAGCCCTCAAGTCCCAGATGAGCCGATTCCATCTGTGAGCAACAGTGGACGGAAGATCTTCTACGCTCAAGCCATAGCTCCATCGGGGTCAACCATCCTGGAATCCATCATCGGCCTCACTGCCCCAAAAGTGGCGTCACTTCTCCAAGGTCCGATGCCTAAAGAAAACCCCAAGAGAAAAGCGCCGGCCAAAGGCAAATCACAGAAAACCAGCAAGAAGGCTAAAACCGATGACCAGGCCGATGCCGAAGAGCTAGACCCCTCCTTGGAAGAATTCCTCGAAGAACAAGTGATGGAGGAGGAAGTCGATGCAGCAGCGGCCGATGCACACGAAGAAGAAAACCCATCGGTCGAAACCACCCAAGAGCCATCGGCCGAAACTGCTGAGATCCCACTGGCCGATGACCAAGATGATGCTCCACAACCAAGAAGGACCAGGCACGCAGTTCGCAAGGTCAATATAGTCTCTTCTTTGTGTTTACATAATCTCCTTGCACTGTCACACTTTAACTTCATATCCTTTTCAGGCTGCGGTGTCGTCTATGTTAAATGAGAGAACTCAATCGGCCCCTCTGCCAAGAACCAAGAAAACAACTTTGCAACGGCGCGAACGAGCCAAGGCACGATTGAGGACCCCTTCTCCTTCTCCACCACCCTCTCCGACTGTCTCGGTAAGAGTTGACTTTTTTGCATTATTTTTCTAATCATATAACCCTATTCACCAATTTCCTGCTTTTTTAGCCTAGGGCTGCATCACGTTCACCACATCGGCCAACCCCCTCGCCTATTATGTCGACAAAGCAAAGGAAGGCCGATGCAAGCACCACCGATGCTCCAACACAGGTAACCACGATTACCCTGATCCCCTTTCTGCCGATTCCTGATTAACAATGCTAACCTCGACTCATGTTGATATTTACAGAACCTAGCCGATATGTTCTCCTTTGATATCGGCCAGTTTCTTGATGATTAGGACAAGGAACTACCCAGCACAGCCAGGGCACCAATCTCTGATGATCTGAAGAACCGGCTGACCGATATCGCCAATCGGCTGGAGTCCTCGCTGGAGTACTTGGTGGAAGATTGCACCTCCATCAGGGTCAGGGTACAAGAAATTCAAGACGAACTGCCTGAAGACCTAATGGAGGTCCTAACACCGGCCATCTTCTTGGAGCAATACCGATTCAAGCTCAACAAAGCCAAAGAAAGACTCGCAGAGCGACGAGAGCGTGACCAACTGGAATCGGCTTTATCCGCCAGCAAGGCCCAAGTTAACGCTGACAAAACCAAGCTGGACGAGTTAGCGGTAGAGCCGATTGTCTTGAAGCACAAACTTGAAGAGCTCCGTCGCCTCGAGGCAGAGCTGGTATCGAAGCTGGAATCGACACGTCGAGAAATCCAAGAAGTCGAAGCCGGAATAGCTGCATCCCCTAAAGCCATAGAAGATCAGACGGCAAAGCTCAAGGCATCGGCCAAGTACCTCGCGACCCTAAGCAAATCACTGAAACCGATCCCAGGGACGATGGCCGACGATGCCCAGGCTATTGAAGACGTTGAGCAGATTCGCCGTAAAGCCATTGCTGCTATTGCGGACTTCATAGGGTGATGTAGCATATGTTATTTTTATAATGTATTAAACATACACCTTATCGGCCATGCAGCCGAATTTGTTTTGAAAATTCCAGCCTAATTTATTGCTTCTGAAATCCTCTCACACCTTATCGGCCGTGCAGCCGAATTTGTCTTGAAAATTCCAGCCGCATATATCTTTAATATGAACAATCTCATTATAAACAATCTCATCGGCCAGATAGCCGAAGTCAATTGCCAACTGAAAAATCCAATGCGAGAACTCCTGTATATATATATGCCCCCCAAATTTTGGAAGATGAGGGCTCATATTCTGAAATTTTGAACTAAGGGCGATAGTATTTACCGGCCATCTAAAGACGATGCTTGACTACATCGGCTGTAATCATAAATCGGCTAGAGGGCCGATCATGAGTCAATCCAGATACTGGGATAATATTGTTTCAAGTATTTGCCATTGAGAGCTCGTCCATAAATCTCGCCATCTAATCCCTTGAGCAGATAGGCATTGTGAGGAACACATCGATGAATTCGAAAGGGGCCTTCCCAATTAGGTGACCATTTGCCGAATTTATTATCTCTGGAGCCAATCGGCATTATTAATTTCCACACAAGGTCTCCTTCCTCAAACGATTTGGCAACGACCTTTTTATTATAATGACGGGCCACTCTATCTTTATCACGCTTGATTTTCTCTAAGGCCCGTAATCGAACATGTGCCAAATCATCCAATTCATCAACCATAAGATTATGGTACTCATCGGCTGTCAAGTCGTCTTGCAAAGCAATCCTTCTTGAGCCGATGGCGGTTTCCCACGGCAGTACAGCTTCATGCCCGTAGACCAGCTGATAGGGAGGCACTTGGATTGCACCATGGCAAGCCATCCGATACGCCCAAAGGGCATCGGCCAGCGTTGTATGCCATTGCCTCGGCTGTTCGTCAATTTTCCTCTTGATTAATTTGATTAAAGACTTGTTAGAAGCCTCTGCCTGCCCATTAGCCTGCGCGTAGTAAGGAGAAGAATTGAGTAATCTGATGCCCATGCTGTCAGCAAATCGGACGAACTCATCGGACACGAAGATTGATCCCTGATCGGTAGTTATTGTCTGAGGTAACCCAAACCGATATATGATGTGCTCCTTGACGAACTGAATAGCGTCTTTGGAATCAACCTTCTTAAGGGGAACGGCCTCAACCCACTTTGTGAAGTAATCTGTAGCCACTAATATATACTTGTGTCCCTTACTTGATGGTGGGTTAATCTGGCCGATCATATCTATTCCCCATCCACGAAACGGCCACGGCTTTATGATTGGATGCATAACCGATGCCGGTGCTCTCTGAATTGCTCCAAATTTCTGACAATCCTGACATCCTTTATAATACTTGAAGCAATCTCCTAGCATGGTTGGCCAAAAATATCCGATGCGCTTCATCAGCCATTTCATTTTATGGGCCGATTGATGGGTGCCACAAATCCCTTCATGTACTTCGCTCATAACGGTTTTAGCCTCTTCAGGACCTAGGCATTTGAGTAGGACACCATCAACCGTCCGATAATATAGGTTATCTTCCAATAAGACATATTGTAAAACTTTATATTTCATTCTGCGTGACGCCGACTGGGAAGGATTTCTCAAGTACTCAATGATATCAAACCTCCAGTCATCGGCGTGCACGAGAGCAATCTGAATTGGAACATCTTTGGCCATCGGCCTGTATCCCGATGCCCCCTGAGCTAAATCATTGGCTTCGAAATTTTGCTTCCTGGGTATATGCCTCATCGTTACGAACCGGAAACCGTGTAATAACTCCTTGCACTCCTCATTATAGACCTTGAGAATATCATCTCTGCACTCATACTCCCCAGAAAGTTGACTAATTACTAGCTGTGAATCACCAATGATTTCCACGGCATCGGCCTCGACTTCTTGTAATAACTGCAAGCCTTTAAGCACCGCTTCATATTCTGCTTGATTGTTGGTATAGTAAGGCTTGATAGTGAAAGCGAACTCAAAACTTGCCCCCCGAGGGGATATGATGACTAGGCCGATACCGCAACCGTGTCTGCAGACGGATCCATCGAAATATAATGTCCATGGCACAATGTCTGCATATGCGACTGAGTCATCTCTATGTTGAACGATGAAATCGGCCAGGGCTTGTCCTTTGATCGCTTTGGCCGATTCATATCGAAGATCAAACTCTGTTAAAGCAAAGATCCACTTCCCGACTCGTCCTTTCAACACAGGGGCCGATAACATGTATTTCATCACATCGGCCTTGCTCACCACGATGCACTCGTTGGAAAGCAGGTAATGCCTCAATTTAGTACATGAAAAATATAAACAAAGGCATAATTTCTCCACCGGCGTGTACCTTGTCTCAGCGTCTAACATTCTCCTGCTGAGATAAAAAATAGCTCTTTCCTTGCCGTTAACATCTTGAACCAAGACTGAGCCGATGGATTTCTCATCGGCTGACAAGTACAATTTGAATGGGACTCCTTTTTGTGGAGGAATTAAGACCGGCGGAGAAGTTAAATATTCTTTGATATCGTCTAGCGCTTTCTGTTGCTTGTCACCCCATATGAACTCTTCGTCGTCCTTTATTTTCAACAGTGGAGTGAATGGCTCTATACGGCCCGACAAATTTGATATAAAACGCCGGACGAAGTTGATCTTGCCAAGCAGAGACTGTAACTTGGTCTTGTTTTCTGGAGGCTTGATTTTCTTGATGGCATCGATGTTCTTCTGTGTGATTTCAATCCCCCTTTCATGGACCAAGAAACCCAAAAACTGACCGGCCGATACGCCAAAGGCACATTTGTTAGGGTTCAACTTCAAACCATATTTCCTTGCCCTTTCTAGTACCTTGCGTAAGTCGGCCAAGTGCATATCATGTTCTCTTGACTTTACGACGACATCGTCTATATAAACTTCAATCAGAGAGCCAATAAGATCATGAAAAATGTAATTCATAGCCCTCTGATACGTAGCTCCAGCATTCTTCAAACCAAATGTCATGACGACCCATTCATATAGGCCGATTGCCCCTGGGCACCTGAAGGCTGTCTTATGAATGTCCTCTTTAGCCATAAAGATCTGGTTGTAACCCGCGTTTCCGTCCATGAAACTAATGATCTTATGCCCAGAAGCAGCGTCGACTAGCAAATCGGCCAACGGCATAGGGTACTCGTCTTTGGGCGTCGCCTTATTTAGATCTCTGAAATCGACGCATACCCTTAGCTTGCCGTTCTTTTTCAATACCGGAACTATGTTGGAGACCCACTCCGCGTATCGGCAGGGCCTGATAAAGTTGGCGTCGTAAAGTCTTGTGATCTCTGCTTTTATGGCTTCGTGCATATCGGCCTTAAACCTCCGAGGAGCTTGCTTAAAAGGCCGATAGCCTTGTTTGATTGGTAGCCGATGTTCTACAATCGATCGGCTTAATCCTGGCATCTCATGGTATTCCCATGCAAAACAATCTCTGAATTCTTTCAAAAGATCTATCAAATTATTCTTGTATTCCTTTGGCAAATTAGCGCTTACATACGTCGGCCTAGGCCTATCACCTATTCCTATATCAATTTCTTCCAATTCATCGGCCGACGTAAAACCTTGTCCCAACTTGCCGTCTAACTCATCCACCGCGTCATCTGTGTAGGGGTCATTGTCAACGGCGGATGGTGCATCTTCGCTAAAGTAATCGCTTGTCTTGGTCTTCAATTGCCTCGATGTCGCAGTCGGTTACCTTGAGGAAATCGGCGTCCCAGACTCGCCCGGACAAGCAGTCGATTCCCTCCATCTCCCAAACTGCGAGATCGGCATTGGCGACATGTACTGACTGATCGGCCTGCACGATCTCGACTTGGTCCCCTTGCCATTGCATGAGGCATTGGTGCATTGTTGAAGGGACACAGCAATTTGCATGGATCCAATCTCGTCCCAACAACAAGCTGTAGGAACCCTTTCCATCGAAGACGAAGAAGGTGGTGGGAATTGTTTTGCTGCCCACGGTGAGCTCCACATTCAGGACCCCCTTCGCCTCGGATGCGTTGCCACCGAAGTCCTTTAATACCATATTTGTCTTGATAAGATCCTCAGGTACTTTTCCAAGCATCTTGAAGGTTGTGTATGGCATTAAATTGACTGCTGCACCACCATCGACCAGCATCTTCGTCATCGGCCGCCCGTTGATGAATCCTTTGATGTACAACGGCCGTAGATGTCTGTGGCTGACGTCAACTGGCTTGTCGAAGATGGCTTGGTCTGGTGACAAGCGTAGCCTAGCTGAACCTTGTTCATCATCGGCCATCGCTTCATCGGCCGCCTGCACCCTGTATTCTGCTGGCAATACAAACACCATGTTATCAGGTGCCGATGTCATTTTTTTACCTTTTGAAGCTGAGTAGCCCTGAGCTGTATTGGAGGTGCCCTCATCGGCCCTGGCCACCGTGGATTTTACCCTCCACTCTTTTCTGGTCTTGGTTGGCCGATGGGGTATTTCAGCTTGTTGCTCTTGGATTTGCTCTTTCCTCCTCAACCTCTGAACCCGCCGCTTTTGTGTCTTGGTGAATACATCGCTTGGGCACCATTGGGGGTTCTGGACTTGCTCCTCATCTTCATCGTGTTGATCTTGGTGCATCGGCCCCAGCCTTTCATGCACGGATTTCCGTTGCTTGGCCGGCCGATGCGTTTGTCTGCTTGAGCTGCCCTGATAAGAATCTTCTGCACCACTGCATGCAGGGCACTCCTGGATAGATGGCAACCTCATCCCTTCATTCCAGCAGAAGCGAAAAAACTCGCACTCCCAGTGTGGGTCGTAGGAGTTGTCTTGATCGGCTTGGTCTTGAGCTTGTTCCTCCCGCCTCCGCTGATATTTTCTGATCAGACCCTCAGAGGTCTGATGAGGCCGCTTGCCAGTCCGATGACCACCGCCATCGGCCCTGTCCGCCCGCACCATGTTGACTGGGAACGGGTGGCCTTCAATCTTCATCGGCCGCTTGGCATCATCGATTTTAATTCTGCCCTGCTCGATGGCCGATTGAATTTGTTGCCGGAAGATCTTGCATTCATTTGTATGGTGTGAATAGGAATTGTGCCACTTGCAATATCTCCTTTTCTTGATGTCTTCGGCCGATGGCAATACGTGACCTACTGGCAGTTGAATCTGCTTTTCTTGCAACAGCAGGTCAAATATCTTATCGGCCTTGTTGATGTCGAAATCATATTTATCTTCTTTATCTCCTTTCTTGGCCCACTGGCAAGTTGTTGATTTCCTCATCCGGGCCCACTCGGCTAGGTCGACATCAGCGTCTTCATCGTTGTCATCGTCGGAGGCGTACTGATAAACAGTGTTAATCTTTTTCGCAAACTTCTTTGCCTCCTGGAATCGCTGCTCGTGGGCCGATACTCGTTGTGCCAGCTGAGCGAGGCTGTCAAATTCCTGCGAGGAGAACCTCTCGCGTATCGGCCCTAGCAATCCCTGAAATGCCAGGTCGGCCAACTGGGAATCGGTCAGACTGAGGCTATAACATCTGTTGCGTACGTCTCTGAACCTTTGTATGTACTCAGGGACCGATTCATCCACTCGCTGCCTGATGGCAGTCAAATCTGACAGTTTCATCTCTTGTACACCATTGTAGAAATATCTATGAAACTATTTCTCCAGATCTATCCATCCTCTGATGGAATTGCAGGGCAAGGAAGAAAACCATGTGAATGCAGACCCTGATAAGGACAGAGGGAAAAACCTCACCCTCAACGCCTCGATAGCCGATGCCTCCCCGCACTGTGATAGGAATCGGCTGACATGCTCATATGTCGAGACGTTGTCCTGTCCCGAAAACTTGGAGAAATCCGGGATCTTGTATCGGCCCGGCAATGGTACCCTGTCAAATTCCTCGGGGTACGGGTGCCGATACACTGTAGAGTTCTCTTTGGGCTTCAAGCCGAATTGAGGCTGTCCGGCCGATGTCAGATTGACAGGAACTTGCGGCATCGGCTCGATCACTGGTTGCTTCCCCTTTGTCCACTGTGCATATTGCTCCTCTGTGATGTGCTGAGGGCTTCCTCCCGCCTGCTTGGTGAGGACCAGCGGCAGGGTTGTTGTTGGTTGCGCCGATGGAGGTGGCATCGGCGCTGTCGGCTGAGCCGTGCTCAGGTCGTTCCTCAAGGTCCGATAGGCAGGGAACTTATTTTCTGGCAGGTAAATCGGGCCTTGAGGCTTGTACTGATGGATTGAACCATCTAGGATCGACTTGACCGTATTGGTCAACGTGTTCACCAGGATCCCCGACTGGTTGACTAGCGCAGAGTGAACTGCGGAGTCGATTCGGTCTTGCAACGTCGGCGCAACGTTATCTTCGGTCTTGACGGTGTGGTCGTGTGCTGCCACCGACGTACCAGCTCCATCTCCAGGACTCGGCATTATCACCTTGGACTTTTGAATCAGGGTGCCTTGCCGAGTCCTAGAATATGTCTGCAGATACATATTCTGGAATTGCTCGATCAGCTTCTCCATCTCAGCTTTTTGTTCTGCGCTGAGCTGGTCGGCGGTCACAGGGATGACGTTCTCCTCGACGATCTCGGCCTGCTTCGACATCTCGAGGTGTTCTTGTTGCTGGTGAGAAGCTTGTGTTCTTGAGGTCCCACCGGGCGTGCCAAAAGCGTGTTGGCGCAGAATTTCGACCCGTCCAGCAACCAAACGGGTTCCGCGTTACCACGGCGGCCTGGGAGATCTGCTTAACTCCAGTGCAGGTCCAAATGGCTTGCCTAGTCGTAAGTAGAGCGTGCCAGTTGATTTGATCTGCAATCAACAAGATTAAACAAGTAAACCATGTGAGAACCGATGGCCGATCGGCCGATAGGCCGATGTTGCATCGTGAAGGCCTGGCCGATAGGGCAAACCTATATCGGCTTACTTGAGGTAATAATAAGATAGAACTAATAAAGTAGATCTAATCTCATCGGCCCATGTTATCATGTTTATAGCAAATTACTGGAACCGGCCGATGAGGATAGCATGAAGATAAATACACTAGCTAATACTCTAGTGCAAACTTATACAAGCCAATCGGCCAATATAAATATACCAACCACAGAGAGATCCTGAGAATACCCTGTAATCAATGTATTTATATTCACCAATCCGCCTGCATAAGTGGCAAACACATGCAAGAACATAAAATAATCACATGCATTAGGTAAGACCGGCTGAAACCCCGGCGCTATCCTTAATTACGATCAAAAACAGGCTTTAGGTTAAACCTCGAAACACGACTAAGGTCGATAGCAACTCAAAGTGTAGATCGAGAGTTAACATAAAGAAAATCAAGTCTTCGATCGCTTTTGGGGATGGTAAATGCCTTAGATAATCTAAACGAGCAAACCAATTCGATCATCGTCGGCAGTAAACCCTAAAACGAGTTAGCCGCTGGCAAGACAGAATTAGAAAACCGCATCAAGATTAGCTAACACACGATAAACGACGATCACATCGCTAGGGCTTAACGTGCCTAAAGCGACACGCTAGCCCCGACGATGCAGATCGTCGGGGACGAGTTCTTACCTCTGCTCTGGAGAAGCAAGAACTCGTCGGGAGTTAACCTCTTGCGAGGGTTGGCGATGCGCCGAAAGTAGATTGAACTGGTTTTTGTGTGATTGATTTGAGAGAGAGTACATGTACAAACTATCGGGATATTTATACCCGAGGTTACAACAGAACCCTTGTAGGGCACGATCTTATCTACAACTAACAAACAAGTCCTTGCGGCAGACTTAAGCCACAGATTAGATCTACACTACTTAATTTACAAGATACAATTGCCTAAAACCGAGCTTTATCTCTATTTGGCAACTTCCTTGAAGCTTACTTCGAGCCCAGACCAAGCCCACGTTGACACTGTCAACTCACAACCCGCATCGGCCCACGACCAAACCAAATCCGTATCGGCCGATACGCTCTTTATAGCAACACCTCCCCAGTCCGATACGGTTACCGGGTCCGATACGAAGCCTGGTCCGACTCCAACTCAATCCTTCCTCTCTGCTTCGGTTTCCTCTTTCCCTTCCGAGTCGATTACCAAAATCCGTCGTTAACAAATGGTGAAGAGGGTAGAACCACGTGGGAGCGCAGAGGCCAATTCTTAGCGCAATGTGGTGAAGCTAGTACTGTGGATGCTTTTAAATTACGTTCGTTCTCTTTATCTTTGTCCGGTACTGCTTTTACATGGTTTACTTCTGTTGTCGAAACTGCGTCCGTCGAAAGACAGGTTCACTCTTTTGTGGGAAGGTAAAAGCAATATATTAATATTTTTGTCAAATTCTTGGGATCCCCCAATACATGTCCTGTGAGGCCTATTTATAGGCTTAGTACATACAAATGCACCCTAGGGTTACTAAGTATAGAGAAATTTACATTTACCCTCATGATAGAGACATTTATGAGGGTAATTGCAGACAATATGGCCTTAGGCCTCTTCTTGGGCCACCAAGTGGGCCTTTATGGGCTATATGGCCTGCTTGAATCTTGAGCCCACTAGCTTGAGGGCGAAGGTCTTCGGCTTCGCCCAGTGCTTTGCCCTGGTACCTTCGTCTTCGTGGTCATTGGGCCTTCGCCGCCTGTGGTTCGCCTAGGCAGCTGTGAGTAGGTTTCGGTGGCTTGGTCAAAGGTCCTCGTGACACACCTCCAACAAGCCCCTCACGGGCAAGGGTGAGTAGGGAGCTTCGGCCGAGACCATGCAAGATCCTAGGTATGGCATGAGGCGCCCCCTTTCGGTCGATGTTCTTGTTGAAACCTATTCTTCCTGCAAAAACAAAACAAAAAATTCTCACAAAAAATGAGGCCACTCTCAGGTGTTTTTTTCTTTGGGCTTTGCGCGCCAGCTTCAGCTTGGGGTGCCGTCGGTCCGCTTTCGACCTTTTTCTGTGGTGTCCCACCTTTTTATTGTGTGGCCCACGGGCCACTTCCGAAAGTAACCGTTGGCCTGGCGCCTGTGCGCCACGTGTCTCAATGCCATTGGCTCGGCTCCCAACGGGCGTGAGGGTGGAGGGGTATAAATCCCCCTTCCCCCGAAGGGGGTCATTTTCATTTTTACCGCACTCGAGCTCTCCTTAGCCTCAGCGTTTCTTGCCTCTGCATCCTTTTCGCCCCATCTCCTTTTTGCCTGGCCACCAAATCCTTTTTCGCCAATCCTCCTTCGGTAGACCGAAATGGCTCCACGCAAGATAGCTCCTGTTGCCGTTACTAGCCCCGACCCAAGGCGAATAACGGACGACCTGACCTGCTTCTTGGGCCCTTCGCTGATTAAGGAGGCCGAACTTGCTTCCCTTGTCGCCTCAGGGGTGATTGTCAAAGGGCAAGTCTTCCTTGCGGGCGAACCGGTCGTTCTGTGCCCCGAGGATGGCGAAACAGTGGTTTTCACTGGGATATACAGCGATTGCTGCGCTTGGATCGCCACTTGTGTTGTTCTGTCCATGCTTCGGGGGCATGGGTGCGAACATGTCACCGGGTTCCCCCAGATGTTAAGCGATCCTTTGCCAGAGGACGCAAATAGCGTTCGGGCGGAGCTTACAGCTTTTTGTCGAAAATACTGGGGGCCCGAGGGTAAAGTGATCGCTCGAGATCGTCGTCGGGAGCAATTGGCGAAGGGGGAAGAGGTGGGGATTGCGGAGCCGAACGTTGGAGGCAACGACGAGCAGGCTGTGGCGGGCGAAGAAACGGGCGAGGTCAACCACGAGGTCGCTGGGGAGGAAGCCGCCTAGGATCACCCTGAGGTGTGAGGCTTTTTGCTCTTCCTCCCAGCCACTTGTATATATTTTATTTAGCTTTTTGGTAGCTATCTATGGTTTTCGCCTTTAGCGATGCCTTCTGTAAGGCCACTCGATGGCCCTTTTATCATCTTTTGATGAAAAGGCGCTTCGCCCATGTTTACTTTTCTTGTAAAAGAAATGGCTGTCAAAGATGGTTGTCTGTTAAATTTTTCTTTTCGCAGGTTGTGCATCGAAAGACGTGCGTCCGCCCCCTCTCAGAGAGTGGCAAATTGTGAACTTAAAATTGGTTGCAACCAAGGGTCTGCTGAAAGTTAGGTATCCTTTCAGGCCTGTATACCGTGAAATGATTATAAATGGGCACAACTACCCTGTGCTGAAAGTGGCGAAGTGGATGAAAAGGCATCCCGGGTGAACTCTTGAAGATTTCGACCATAGTTATTGCCGACGGCGTGAAGACACCGCTTCGTTTTGGCGTAACTTCACGATGTCTGATCGACAGGCTGCCATCACTCGACGTCGATACATCATTGTTTGTGTTTCGATGCCTTCTCCACTTAACATTTTTTTAACGTGATTGATAATGGCGAAGGTGTTTTGCCTAGAGCCCGCTCTTCGCCGAATGAAACTTGTTCATCTGGCAAAGAAGGGTTAGAGTCTGAATGCCCACTGGCGGGTGATGTAATCTATTTGTAAAGGATTTTCACGACCTTGGTATGTAAAGCAAGTTTGGACAAGTCACTGTTGTAAGCTTTTTGGTTACTGTTTTTTGGCTTTTGAGCACTGTCGACCACATGAGCCACTGCTGACTTCTTGGCCGTTTTTAGTGCATGGTGTGTGCTTCACAACCTTTTAACATTCGCTTCGCGCTCATTATAGCAAACAATGTTTTGAAGTGTTTTTTTTGGCTATGAGCTGAATGTCACGATGATCAAAATAAAAACGATAAGCAGGTTGTCGCAGTTTCGGCGTTAGGTGAGCGATGCTTCAACCGATTCGCTTCGCCCCCTTGGCGTTTTTTGCCTACCGCCATGTGACATCCTGGCCCAATTTGGATTTGGCCTGTGTGGCCCATGAGAGCTGTGTGCGCATGTTTAGTACCACCTTGCTAGTTTAGCAAGGGTAGAAC
Source organism: Oryza officinalis (assembly GCA_008326285.1). NCBI lineage: Eukaryota > Viridiplantae > Streptophyta > Magnoliopsida > Poales > Poaceae > Oryza > Oryza officinalis. The sequence continues at coordinate 32,793,056 of BDMV01000002.1, read as the reverse complement.
CAACTTATAAGGCCTCTTTCCTCCAACCATATCACTCCCGGGTTAACCCTTTTACACGAAGCGATGACGAAAGTGTAAGTGAGGTGGTATGTGTAAGTGGCCCCCTCCATCGGTTGGGCTGGGCTGTGCGGTTCTGGGGGTCAGGGTTGTTACTGATGGTATCAGAGCCATGTCGACTGTAGGATGCAGCCTTAGTTAGAATGGTTGGCTGAAATTCAAAACTATTTTCGAAAAGAAAAATTGACATGATTAATTCACCCTCTCGACTCTTCTTACTGCTTAACTGGTTTTAAATTTGACCCTCCTACCCCTATATTTCTCTTTATATAGATTATTGTTGCTTAAATATTAGGTGTGACCAGTCTCTTTGCCTCTTGTTAGTTAGACATTAAGGTGGGGTGCTAGTGTGGTGTGTTTTTGTCTTTTTGATCTTCGTGTGCTTAGTTAGACCATAAGGTGGCCTTAGTTTTTCATCTCGCAGCCGAAGCTACCTCGGGGTCGAGATTCCGTTTAAGTGGGGTAGATTTGTCATGTCCTGTTTTTAGTGTTTCTTAATTTGCCTAATTTTGAAAAATTCACATTCATGTTTACTCGCCTAAAATAGCTTAATAAAAATTTATTAAATGAAAAAGGGTTTAATTTGAATAAATAAATTAATTATGCCACTCTTTTATTTTATTGTTTGTTAATTAGAGTTATTTGTTTTTTTATTTGAGTTTTGGAAGTAGAGCTCAATTTCATGAATTCTCCAAAATCCTAAAAATCCTAAATCCAGAAAAATTCCTGACACTCGAAAAAATCTTCAATTCTAAGTTTTCTAGAGTAATTCTTATCTTTTCCCATTTCCTTTCTTTTTCTTTTTATTTTTCCTTTCTTCATTCTTTTTCCTTTTCCTCCCTGCTCTAGGCCGATCACCCTCTAACGTTCTGCCTCTCTCTCCCCATTAGTTTCACCTCCTTCAATCCCCATCAATATTCTCCACTAATACCAAAAAAATTGAATCAACATGATGAGCAAGATTCGTTATCTTTTAACTCCCAGTGACCCCTCCCCTCTCAACTCTTCATCTTCCTCATCCATCTAGCTGTTTAATGCCAAAAAATGAAACTATCTTGATGAGCTGAATCTGTTTCTCTAACTTCCGGTGATCTCTCATCTCCGGGCTAATCCCTTCCTCTCCTTCATCAATTTCTTTCCATCAATAACAAAAATTAAATCACTTTGATGAGTGTGGAGATTATGTGTACCATATACCACACGGTTAGCTTATCCGACTGGCTATAGGGAATTGGTTATGTTTCATGATTATGTAATTGACTTAGGACTTAAGTATTACGTTACCTTGTGTATTAAGAAACGGCTTATAGTCCTGAGTCGGGGATATTATGGAGTCCTATATAGTATGTTGTTAGATCTCCGACTTGTGAGCCTATCCTCTAAACCTATATAAGGAGGATAGGATGTCCCTTGAGAGATAGATTGAAACAATAGCAATTAGCTAGGTTTTCTTCGTACACAACCCGATCAGGAGATCAATAAACCACTCGACGGATCTAATCCCCGAAACAGGAGTAGGGTATTACTTCTTTATAGAAGGCCTGAACCTGTCTAAATCTCTTTGTCCACTAACCCATCGTGTTTGACACTTGATCGCTACCCCCAGTTTCTTATTGCCGAAATCAAGTTTCGATAGTTGGCGCGCCAGGCAGGGGCTGCGTCAAGTTTTCTTCTTCATCTCACTGACTAGCGTGATGGGATCTTCATCAGGCATCGACGACTTCACCTTCCCCCATGGGCAGGTGTTTCGCTTCGGCAGCTTCGACTTCATCATCGACAAATTCGGCAAGATTTCTTTCCTTGACTCGGATTCGAGCCAGTCGGGAGGAGAAAACCACTCAGCGCCGTTCGGGTTACCAAACGACATCGAGATCTACTGCAATCTTATATCTTCCGAGTTGGAATCGATCCACTTGAGAGAATCTCCTTCATCATTGTCATGCTGCGGTCCGAGCCCCAGGGAGATCGCCGTCATGATTCAACCACTCGGATCGTGCTCATCCACTGAGATCGCTGACTACATCAGCTCTTCCGACTTTGACGACCTCTACGACATCTCCACGGAGGAACTTAACGACTTCGACTTCGACAACGACTACGCTTCGCTATTCTTCAACGTCCTCATGGCTGAAGTAGTGGAGACCGACTCAGCCATGGCCCGCAGGGTTGCAGAAGAGGAACAAGTCAAGTTCGAAGAGGAACGCAAGCGCAAAGAGGAAGAACTCAAGCGCAAGGAAGAGGAGCTCAAGCGAAAAGAAGACATTGACAAGAGAAAACGAGATCTGAGGGCGGTTGGGTGTTCCGCTCGCGAGGCCATACTCCAGACCCGGGTCGACAACACCAACATCTTCGCCACACCGCAACAGAATGCGATCGCCGCTCTCACCCTCATTGACACCGTCATCGAAGTAGCACCCCCCGGCGTAACTCCAATCCTGGACAAAGTCAAGACTATCGTCGCAGCTACAGCATTACCCGGCGCTCCCACAGGCTCTGCGCGGAGAGCTACCGAGTCCATCACCGAGACACCTGAGGGCAGCCGCCTACCACCGATGCGATCTAAAGACTACCGGAGACCCGAGCTCAGCAAGACACCCGCCAAGTCCAAAGACCCTCGTCTTTACGCAATGTGGAAGCATCAAGATTAATCGGCCGACTCTCGTGAGAGGTCACGACCGGCCACCTGTCCACGATCGGATTCGTTATGGCAATAACTCCAACTACCAGAGTAGCTCTCGAAGGCCCACGCCGAGTGACTTGAGGGAGGTACTTGATCGGCGTCATCGCGAGCGTAACAAGCCCTATCACGAAGACCGAAGGAGTTCACCCGACAACTATGACGATGGAGTACCTGTGTTCACTCGGGACCTGCGTCGAGTGGATTGGCCGAGTGGATTCAAGCCCATTGGGATTGACAAGTATGATGGCAAAACCGACCCTGAGTCATGGTTAACCGTTTACACCCTCGCCATCCGCACAGCAGGAGGAGACAGCAAGGCTATGGCAAACTACTTGCCCGTTGCTCTCGTCGACTCAGCCAGGAACTGGCTCACAAGCTTACCAAGAGGTTCGATTGATTCATGGAGCGAGCTTCGGGACCACTTCATCGCCAATTTCCAAGGCACTTTTGAAAGGCCCGGGACTCACTTCGATCTTTACAATGTGATTCAGAAGCCCGATGAGTCATTGAAAGATTACATTTGGCGTTTTTCGGAGAAGTGAAACAAGATCCCCGACATCACTGACGACATCATCATTGCCGCGTTCCAGAAAGGTGTCCGCAATGAGTTGCTGATCGGCAAATTCGGGCGTAAGCCACCAAGGACGGTCAAGAAGATGTTCGAGACAGCCAACTCCTATGCCAAATCGGACGATGCAATCAAAGCCTCACGGTAGAACAAGCATGACAAGCAATCCGGGAGCAGCTGGCGCCCCAAGAAGGACAATGGCAACGACAATAACGGCCAAAAAGATCGCAAGTGTAAGCCCGAGGATCTGGTCGCCGCAACGTCTAACTACCGACAACAGTGTCCCCGAGTCACCGCCTACGACAGGATCATGAATGCCCAATGCACTCATCACCCAAATCACAAACACGCGGCCAAAGATTGTTTCATCTACAAACAGTTCGCCGAGCAATATGCAACTCAACTACACCAGAAGCCGTTAGATGGAGCTGGCACTTCAGGAACCAAGAAGGACGACCTAGTTGGTGGCTCAGAGCTTTTCCAAGATCACAGGACCGAGTTAAACCACATTTTTGGAGGACCGCTAGCATATGAGTCAAAGAGGAAGCAGAAGCTGACCGACAGGGAAATCAACCTGCAGTACAACACGGAGGTGGCTATCACATTCAACCGCTCAGATCATCCTGACCGAGTGGTCCACCCAGGGCGGTATCCCCTGGTACTAGACCCGGTGGTTCGCAACTTCAAGCTCAAGCGTGTCCTCATCGATGGTGGTAGCGCCCTCAATATCCTCTTCGCCAAGACTTTGGACGAGATGCAAATTCTGAGATCCGAATTGAAGCCAAGCTCAGCCCCTTTTCATGAAGTCATCCCAGGGCTGTCATGTACTACACTCGGGCAAATTACCCTTCTGGTCACTTTCGGCACTCGGGAGAACTTCCGGACAGAGAACATCAGCTTTGAAGTTGCCGACTTCGAAGCAGCTTATCATGCAATCATTGGAAGACCTGCGCTTGCCAAGTTTATGGTTGTCCCGCACTACACCTACCTCATGATGAAGATGCCCGGTCCCAATGGAGTCATCTCCCTGCGCAGCGATGTCAAGCAAGTCTTCACTTGCGACAAGGAAAGCTGCGACATGGCCCAAACTCGTGAGAGATTACTCGGCCAACAGGAGGTCCGACTGGCTGCATCTACATCAGGCGAAGACGAGATCCCAGCAAAGAAGATAGCCAAGTCGGGAGAAGGCGACGCTAAGACAAAGACGATTCCTCTTGATCCCTTTGATCCTTCCAAAACTGCTGTAATAGGCGCCGAGTTAGATCCCAAATAGGAAAGCACGCTCATCACCTTTCTACAAAACAATAAAGATATATTTGCTTGGAAACCGTCTGATATGCCGGGTATTCCTAGGGAGGTGATTGAGCACTCATTAAATGTTAAAGAGGACGCGAAATCTATAAAACAACGACTCCGCCGTTTTGCCCAAGATCGAAGGGATGATATCAAGGAAGAACTCGCCAAGCTCTTGGCGGCTGGATTCATCAAAGAAGTTTACCACCCCAACTGGTTGACCAACCCGGTTCTGATTCGGAAGAAGACAGGGCAATGGCGCATGTGTGTAGACTACACCGACCTCAACAAGTCTTGTCCCAAGGATCCCTTTGGTTTGCCCCGTATTGATCAAGTCGTCGACTCAACAGCTGGCTGTGAGCTTTTGAGCTTCTTGAATTGTTACTCGGGATACCATCAAATCAGCTTGAAGGAGTCTGACTGCCTGAAGACATCATTCATTACCCCGTTCGGAGCTTATTGCTACATCATGATGCCTTTTGGCCCCAAGAACGCCGGAGCTATTTATCAGCGTATAATCCAGAGATGCCTTCAGACTCAACTCGGGAGGAACGTGGAAGCTTACGTCGACGATGTCGTCATCAAGACCAAGCAAAAACAGGATCTGATCGCTGACTTAGAAGAAACTTTCGCAAATATTCGGGTTTTCAGAATGAAGTTGAACCCGGAGAAGTGCACTTTTGGTGTGCCGTCAGGCAAGTTACTCGGCTTTATGGTGTCTCATTGTGGCATTGAAGCGAATCCAAAGAAGATCAACGCTATCCGAAATATGAAGCCCCCGAGTACCCAGAAGGACGTCCAGAAGCTTACTGGTTGTTTGGCGGCGCTAAGCCGCTTTGTTTCTAGACTTGGTGAACGAGGCATGCCCTTTTTCAAATTGCTCAAGAAGACGGACGAATTTCAATGGACCCCGGAGGCCCAGAAAGCTTTTGAAGGCTTCAAGGATTTCCTCACAACGCCACCTGTGTTGGCATCACCTTACCCTCAAGAACCTTTGTTGCTCTACGTTTCCGCAACCTTCCAGGTGGTCAGCACGGTTTTGGTCGTCGAACGCGAGGAGGAAGGACGAGCTCAAAAAATTCAAAGGCCAATCTAGTTCATTAGCGAGGTGCTGGCTGGATCCAAAACGCGTTACCCCCAGGTACAAAAATTACTATATGGAGTCTTAATTACTGTCAGGAAGTTAGCCCATTATTTTCAAAATCACTCAGTTACTATGGTCACGTCTTTTTCACTCGGCGATGTCATCCATAATCGGGAGATTACTGGGCGCATTGCGAAGTGGGCTTTGGAATTGATGCCACTGGATATAACCTTCAAAGCTAGAACGTCTATAAAATCTCAAATCTTGACTGACTTTGTGGCCAAGTGGACCGAGCGTCAAGAAGATGTACCTAGGGAGGAGCTGCAATATTGGACCATGCATTTTGACGGGTCTAAACGAGTCACCGGCTTAGGAGCAGGAGTTGTCTTGATTTCCTCGACTGGGGAGAGGCTGCGGTACGTTCTTCATATACATTTTCCTGCTTCACACAATGTAGCCGAGTACGAAGCTTTACTTCATGGGCTACGACTTGCTGTGTCTCTCGGCATACGTCGGATGGTTGTACGAGGAGATTCCCAGTTGGTGGTAAATCAAGTAATGAAGGATTGCTCTTGCTTAAATAATAATATGGCGGCCTATCGTCAAGAGGTTCGCAAGCTAGAGGACAAGTTTGATGGCTTGGAACTATCTCATGTTTTAAGGCACAACAACGAGGCGGCAGATCAATTGGCGCAGTTTGGTTCCAAGCGAGAAGCAGCCCCGACTGATGTTTTTGTAGAACACCTTTATGAACCGACTGTTACTAAAAAATCAGTTACCAATGAAGAAGTTACTGTCAAGCCCCGATTTTCGATCGGGATTAAAAATTGCCTAATAATACATTTTCCAGAAATTAAATAAAAATTAAAAGCAATTTAACAAGTGAAATTAGCAAGGAAATCAAAAATTTCCTTTAAAAATTATGGCCGAAAATATTTTTGTAATATTCCCTGTGCCCTAAAGAACTCTCCAAAATTTTTCGTGAATTTTTGGAGCTAAAGAGATAATTTTAGAGTCACAAAGTTCATTTAACTGATTAAATTAATTGAAAAACAAATTAAAAATATCCCCTTTGTTTTGGGCTGTTTTCGGCCCAAAATTTCCCCTCTCCCTCTCGTGCGGCACATGGGCCATGCCCCTCCCTCCTTCCTCTCTCCCTCGGCCCAAGGCCGCCTTGGCCCGTTTGGCTCCCTCTCCCTCTCTCCGACAGGTGGGACCGTGGGCCCCACCTGTCATCCCCTACCTCCGGCCTCCCTTCTCTCCGCTATTCCCGGCCGCCATCCGCCCGCGCCGCCCGATTTTTCCGGCGAGAAATCCGCCCGCGCCGGCCAACCCTAGCCCGGGCCCCCTATTTATTTCCTCGCGCCGCGACCCTTCTCTCGTTTCCCCTCGCGCCGCTGCCCCCCCCAAACCCTAGATCCGCCGCCGCTGCCCGCGCCACCGCCCGTCCCCGCACTCCGGTCGCACGCCGCCGCCGCCCTAGTCGCTCCCGCACGTCGCCGTTGCCTCCTTCGGCTTCGCCGCTGCTTCTCGCGTCGTCGTCCCCGCGTCGTAGCGTCGGCACCACCGTCGTCTTCTTCAGCTCCGGCCTAACCCGGTGTGCCCCTCTCCCTCTCCCTTTCCTCTCTCCTCCCCGGTGCGCCGCCCCGCCTGTGTGCTGTCGTCGCACGCCGCCGCCGGCCGTTCCAGCCGGTGGCCGCGCCGCCGCCACGCTGTGGCTTGGTCCGGCCGCCGCCGCCGTGCCATGTCCGGTCGGCCTAGGGTTCGGCCGAACCCTAGCCGCCCGCCCGGCCGTAGAGGCTGCACCCGAGACGGCCCAGCACTCTTCCCCGGCGCAGCAGCCGTTGGGCCCATTGACCTCACTCCCCACGAAAGTCTATTTTGCGTCCCTCCTCCTTTTTGGGCCACCGGCCCGATTGGCGCCACCTTCGCGAGGAGTCCAATTCTCCTCCCTCTTTTCCCCTTTGGGCCATCGGCCCATTAGCCCTATTCTCCACCAAAGTTTACATTGGCTCCCTCAGCCCATTTTTCTAGTGGAGCCCATTGTCTCTCATCGGCCCTTTTAACTTTTCCCAAAGAAGTCCAGTTCACCTCCTCAAGTCCAAATTACCTCCCTTGGCTCATTTCCACTTCCCTTTTGCACAAGTCCAGTTTACCTCCCTCTCAGCCTAATTTTCCCCCTTTCCCCTACAAAGTCCATTTGACCTCCTTTTTCTCTCCTGTTCGCCGACACTTGTGTTGCCGACACGTGGGCCCCCTTGTTTGATCCGGTCCACACCCAGACCACGTGGCCGCCCGCGGCTTCGCCACGTTGGCATCCACGTCAGCGCTACCTTCTCCCGTCCACCCGTCGTGGCCGCCACATCAGTGCCACGTGGTGCGTCCGCACCCGTGCGTGCATGGACTTGGTCCACCGTGGACTGTCCGCCCCTTGATCCGTCGACACGTGGGACCCACCGTTCCGGCGCCGATTCCCTTTGATGATGTCAGCGTAGTCCGTTCCTTTGTAAAATTAATTAATAATTGCGCAATAAATCGATTTAATTTCCAGAAATTCATTTAAATGGCTCAAAACTTCTAAAATTCATATCTAATTCATACGAACTCCAAATTGAGCCATTCAACTTGCAAAATTCATCTAAAATTGAGCTCTACATGTTTGTTTACTTTTTATGTACTGTTTACTTGGTTTTTATTAGAGTTTTTCCTCATTTTGTGTGCCAGTGTGTAGATTCCGCCGTTTCGGAAGTTCGCGCTCACGAGGAAAAGAGTCCGGAAGATTGTTTGAAGAAGCAAGACAAGTCACACATTCCCCTAGAGCATGTTGTACCCACTTTACGAAAATGTTTTACGTTTGCAAATAAAGTGCATATTTTGCTAATTACATGGGAATAGGGTTTACCTATTCGTCCGCTTGTGCCATGTTTACTTGTTAAACCGTCCTTTGTTAACTGTGGGTGATAATTTGACTAGCGTAAGTCACTTATGTTGACTTTGATAGAATTATATATGCTTAGCCATGCTTAATTACCACTAGCTCATTTAATGGGATAATTACACTGTCACAGTTAGCTTCTAACGAGCAGTTCGCTCGAGACACCCGACCATGTGTTATTGGTCGTAATTATCCAACTAAAATATGACTTAATGGTGGGCTATGAGTGCATGGTTTTGCTGGTCGCACCCATGGCAATTAAGGACCGGTTCATGGGAAACCCTGAAAGAATAACAGTGCTTACCACAAGCAAGAATGGGCAACTGCTGGACTCGTTGTATAGCTCTTCCCTAGCTGACGCTCCTGGCAAGGGTGGGCGTGATGGAGTTGGGTCGGCCGGGGATATACCGGTTGATCGGCTGCCGGATTCACCAAGGCACGAGGGGGGGCTGCCCGCTGCCGGGTAAGGGAGCGTGGGTGAAACCTGCGGTGGGGTGCGCTTGGTTAGGGGGAGTTATGCGAAAGGTCTTGTCACGATTTCCCTCTTTGCAGTATCGTGGTGATACTTCAGGGCATGGTAACATGTGTCGAATCATGTCTTGTGGGTACAATTGCGCACCTCTGATCAGAGTAAAACTATTCGAATAGCCGTGCCCGCGGTTATGGGCGATCAACCAGATTCACCGTGATTAGTCCCACATGCTTAATTAATTTGACTTAATGAACTGGTGTAGTTCAGGTGGAATGGTTGGGCCTGTTCAACGTGGTTGTAGCGTTGTTCAGTGAAGATTTAATCCTGTCATAATTAAACAACTGTTTACTGTTTTAAAATATAAAGATTTGTAACCGCTTTTCTGCAAATAGCCACAAGCCTCCCTCTGTCTCCCCTTTGCACGTTTGCATCTTTGGTGTGGCTTGTTGAGTACGGTGGTTGTACTCAATCTTGCTATTTTCCCCCCTTTTCAGTAATTTAGTACTTCTGAGTTGAAGATGAAGTTAGAGGACCAAGGCTCAGACCCCAGTTGAGTTTGCCTGTGGAGTGGAGCTGAAGCCCCGCTAGGATCGCCTTTTTCCGCTGTTGTTTTCTTTTCGGTGTGAGGACTAAGTGCCTCTGTTGTAAGTATTTATCGCTTTATGTACGTTTGGGTCTGTTTATTGATTTGTCATTTTGTGTACCCTGGTTGATGCCTGGACAGGGACTTAATACACAAAATGGTCTGGAAATTTGGGAAAATTTCAGGGCGTGACAAGTTGGTATCAGAGCCATCTCAACTGTAGGTCAAGCCAAACGGTCAAACCCCTAAGGACAAGTTTTGCGAAAACCTTATCTGCGAAAATGTCTCTTCTCTCCCTCAGGAGTCTTTGCAAAACAGCTTATCAAATTTCTGTCCTTTCCCCTCCAGCTCTCTAGCTTCTAAGCCCGGAGCACAAACTAAAAACTCCATGAAGGACAAGCTAAGAGTCAAGCTTCAAGCAAGGATCAAGATGAACAGTCCTGAGTTAGCGTTCTCGAGGTTCGAGCGAAGTTTTTTTGGGGCTTACCTAAACCCAATCTTTCCTAGAAGAGTAGTACCGGTAGTCGTTAGATCGTGTGTTGTTTGCTGTGTGCAGGTGTATGGTTTACATCAGTGGTGGGGATGTGACCATACTAGGTTGTTTGCCTAATCAACTTGAACAGTAAGAGTGTACTCACATCAAATCAGTAGCTAAGTGGGTTAAGGTCTGGCCTTTAGTTCAACCAATCTCACTTCCCTCCTCTACCTGCAACAGATGGTCAACGTTAGAGACAATGACAGTGGATCAGGATCGCAACAGTTTCATGGAGTAATCCCAAGCAACCCCATGGACATTTCGCCTCCACCATTTGGGGACCCAACGCTAGCACAAGTGGTGGCTAACCAGACGCAAATACTGGCTATGATGATGCAGCAGATGCAACGACAGTATCAGCAACAACAGATGCAAGCTCAGATACAAGCCTAGAGTCTGAATCAGAGCCAAAGTCAGTATTTTCCAATACAAGCACCTACGCCTCCTACCGATATACTGCTAAGATCCCACCAGACGAATGCACCTCCATCACTCTCGTACCGAAGAGAAGAAAGTGTTATCTGTGAAGATTGTGAGGAACAAGGTCATCGTTCGACAAATTGTCCCTGGAACGTGTATACCAGGACACCAACTGACGATAAAGCACAATACCCAAGAGAAGAGAAACGTCCAAGTCAACTTGCCCACAGAAACTATGGTATGCCACCATCAAACTCTAAGAAGAGGAAGACATTAGTATGGAAGATGGACGATGGTAGGAACCTGACCATCACTGGTTCTGAATTTACACCAGAAGATGCGGCAAAGATACCTAGGCGTCTAAGAGGAAACACCTCCCATGGTGCCCAACAGCTAACTCGATACCTTAGGCTGTATGGTCCGCCTAAGCCCGGTAAGGATGGATTCGAAGAAGTGTCCTCTAGTGATGACGATGAAGATGATGGTGAGATCCTTAAAGGTGGAAAAGAAATGGAGTTCAAAGCATGTACCAGATGCGGAAAATTGGACATACTACTAACACATGCTCCTACACTTGCCCCTGTGGTGAAGACACCCACCCGCTAGATGAATGCCCTACGAGGAAGATCACATGTTTCTTGTGTGAGGGAACAGATCATGTGCCCAAGAACTGCCAACTGAATGTAGTCCCAGCTAAGACCAAGGAAGATCGAAGGACACCCCTCCAACCTGTTCGTCAACCCATGGCAGTCGCTAGCAACATCACTGCTCCTGATCTCCAATCAGCTCCAATTCCGGTTGAGACTATCAGCAGTAGCAGGAGTGCTACCAACAAGGTTCGTGAGCCTCTACTCACCCCTGTTCTAGTCACAAGTGTGCAGCCCCAAGAGGATAAGCAGTGTGATCAACCTAGAGGAAACTGTTATAACTGCCTGCAGCTAGGACATCACCTCAATAAGTGTCCGTTCCCGAGACCAAAGAGAATAGTCCACCGTTGTTTCAACTGTGGAGATGCAAGCCATTTATTCGATGGTTGTCCAATGCCAAAACGTCAATACCTTCAAGGTACCGGCACTGTCTGCGACACCCTAACTTCCCCAATTGCCTCGGCCTCGGCACAGCATGGTCAGATCCAGCGAAAGAATACTAAAAAGAAAAGTGAAACCAACCGTCACCTGGATGTGCGCCTCCCACCACGGCGAATCATTGTTAAGGCTACAAAAGGGAAGTCTCCAGTTTCATCGGCAATTGTCCCAAAGCTACAGAGCCAGTCACAGCAGGGCGAGCAATGCCAGGACAACGACAACCTGCTCCAACCGCAAGAAGACAGAACAAGCCATCCACCGCAACCCCAGCAAGAGTCCCTAGCACCAGTTCGCGTGGCTGATAACAAACCAAGCAATGCACCCCGCGTTGCTCTGATCCCGATGGCCATCAACCAATTGCAGATTGGCGACATCTCACGCAAGGAGGTCCTACCAACCGCAGCTACCAAGAAGGTTGTCATCTTCCCAAGGAATGTCTGCAAGAAAAGCAGTGTTACCGCTGAAACACCAGCTAGTAAGTGAGGATAGATCAAGACAAACCGGCCTGAATCACAGGAGTAAAGGCAGCCCTACCCATGGCATGCCACAGTTTACAAGTGTTTGGTCTTCAAGTGTTTTTCTGTGTATGTAGAAACTTCATCGCAGTTATGTTATAAAAGAAGGATTATCGAATAAAGTTTATGTCAGACAGTTTTTCCCTTTTCGTATGGCTCATCTCGTTTATCCAAAAGGTGGATTCACTTGTGTACCTGTCAGTGTTATAAGGAACCTAGAGTTTCTTTTCGAAGCCATTTGCAGCTTGGTTTAACTCTAAGACCTCATTGCCAACTAAATAAGAAAACGGCTAACCCACGAAGTAAAGATGGTTAGACCACTAAAACCCCCAACATGAGGAGATACATCAGAAGGGTCATATAATGGACACCTCAAGAGTATGAGAAGATGCATCAAGCGTTTGAGCGTGACATCGATCACCGAAACTCTCTAACCTTGAAAGTCATGTGGAAATGGTAGGTGGCAATAGCACCCTGATGGCGTGAACTTGAATCAAGAATGCTTGTTCGTAATTCAAGGCAACAAGGATATCTTCCAAAAGTCATCTCAATGTTTCTCGGAAGTCGACATAAACTACTCTGCACATGGGTCAGAAAGGTACAAGAATCAAACCTAGCAAGGTATAGCCAGCACAGCGGAGTGTATGGCAAAAAATCCTTCTTGGCGAATCATCTCTACTCAAGAATTGAAAGGAAACACGTTTTGGTCAAAAAAAAACAGAAGCTCTCGGCAACATCAAAGTTAGTCTTCGGCAGTCGTACAGGTTGCAGTACTCGTGGCAAAGCAACTGCAGAGCTTATAGTTTACCGATCTAGAAGAGTCAGCCAAGGATAAGCAAAGGAGTAAAACGTTATACTAAGGAAATAACCTTTTGAGCGTGGTCTGTTAAGCGCTCAGGGCTAGTTCGAGAAAACAACTACGCAAATCATTCAGGTCAAGAGTAGATCAAGGAAATTTCCAAGTATGTGAATTTACTAAAATCGGATATAACAAGTCAGGGGCAGCTCCGTCAACTGCTAGTCAGCAAAGTGAATCCTCGGTTTATCACGTTTGCCATCATAAAGTGTCCAGTCCAAAGAAAGCATGATCTACGGACCCCTATAGTCCTGATCAATATCAGTCCGAGCAGAATCAGCCAGTGCAGCTTTTGGACGGCAACCTAACGTCAAGGTTGAAGTCAGCCAGTCCAGTTACACAGGTTTGGTCGGTCAAACAGTTAGTCCGAATCAGAAGGGAACAGCGAGGCCAACACACCAGTCCAACCCTGCCCTTGCCAGCTTTCTATCTAGCCATCCCAGAATCTCGGGACGAGATTCCTGTAAGGGGGTAGATTTGTCACGCCTCGATTTTCTATCGGGATTAAAAATTGCCTAATAATACATTTTCCAGAAATTAAATAAAAATTAAAAGCAATTTAGCAAGTGAAATTAGCAAGGAAATCAAAAATTTCCTTTAAAAATTATGGCCGGAAATATTTTTGTAATATTCCCTGTGCCCTAAAGAACTCTCCAAAATTTTTCGTGAATTTTTGGAGCTAAAGAAATAATTTTAGAGTCACAAAGTTCATTTAACTGATTAAATTAATTGAAAAACGAATTAAAAATGTCCCCTTTGTTTTGGGCTGTTTTCGGCCCAAAATTTCCTCCCTCTCTCCCGTGGCCCACGCGGCCTCCTCCCCTGTCCCTCCCGCGCGGCCCACGGGCCACGCCCCTCCCTCCTTCCTCTCTCCCTCGGCCCAAGGCCGCCTTGGCCCGTTCGGCTCCCTCTCCCTCTCTCCGACAGGTGGGACCGTGGGCCCCACCTGTCATCCCCTACCTCCGGCCTCCCCTCTCTCCGTTATTCCCGGCCGCCATCCGCCCACGCCGCCCGATTTCTCCGGCGAGAAATCCGCCCGCGCCGGCCAACCTTAGCCCAGGCCCCCTATTTATTTCTTCGCGCCGCTGCCCCCCCAAACCCTAGATCCACCGTCACTGCCCGCGCCACCGCCCGCCCCCGCACTCCGGTCGCATGGCGCAGCCGCCCTAGTCGCTCCCGCGCGTCGCCGCTTCCTCCTTCGGCTTCGTCGCTGCTTCTCGCTCCTCGGCCGCGCCTCCGCACCGTCGTCCCCACGCCGTGCCATGTTTACTTGTTATACCGTCCTTTGTTAACTGTGGGTGATAATTTGACTAGCGTAAGTCACTTATGTTGACTTTGCTAGAATTATATATGCTTAGCCATGCTTAATTACCACTAGCTCATTTAATGGGATAATTACACTGTCACAGTTAGCTTCTAACGAGCAGTTCGCTCGAGACACCCGACCATGTGTTATTGGTCGTAATTATCCAACTAAAATATGACTTAATGGTGGGCTGTGGGTGCATGGTTTGCTGGTCGCACCCATGGCAATTAAGGACCGGTTCATGGGAAACCCTGGAAGAATAACAGTGCTTACCACAAGCAAGAATGGGCAACTGCTGGACTCGTAGTATAGCTCTTCCCTAGCTGACGTTCCCGGCAAGGGTGGGCGTGATGGAGTTGGGTCGGCCAGGGATATACCGGTTGATCGGCTGCCGGATTCACCAAGGCACGAGGGGGGGCTGCCCACTGCCGGGTAAGGGAGCGGGGGCGAAACCTGCGGTGGGGTGCGCTTGGTTAGGGGGAGTTATGCGAAAGGTCTTGTCACGATTTCCCCCTTTGCAGTATCGTGGTGATACTTCGGGGCATGGTAACATGTGTGGAATCGTGTCTTGTGGGTACAATTGCGCACCTCTGATCAGAGTAAAACTATTCGAATAGCCGTGCCCGCGGTTATGGGCGATCAACCAGATTCACCGTGATTAGTCCCACATGCTTAATTAATTTGACTTAATGAACTGGTGTAGTTCAGGTGGAATGGTTGGGCCTGTTCAACGTGGTTGTAGCGTTGTTCAGTGGAGATTTAATCCTGTCATAATTAAACAACTATTTACTGTTTTAAAATATAAAGATTTGCAACCGCTTTTCTGTAAATAGACACAAGCCTCCCTCTGTCTCCCCTTTGCACGTTTGCATTTTGGTGTGGCTTGTTGAGTACGGTGGTTGTACTCAATCTTGCTATTTTTCCCCCTTTTCAGTAGTTTAGTACTTCTGAGTTGAAGATGAAGTTAGAGGACCAAGGTTTAGACCCCAGTTGAGTTTGCCTGTGGAGTAGAGCTGAAGCCCCGCTAGGATCGCCTTTTTCCGCTGCTGTTTTCTTTTCGGTGTGAGGACTAAGTGCTTCTGTTGTAAGTATTTATCGCTTTATTTTGTTTATTGATTTGTCGTTTTGTGTACCCTGGTTGATGCCTGGGCAGGGACTTAATACACAAAATGGTCTGGAAATTTGGGAAAATTTTCGGGCGTGACAGTTACAGACCAGGTCGGCATGCTCGACGCCGACTGGAGAACACCGTTTATCAATTTTCTGACTTGGCAGGAGTTACCCAAAGACCGAGATGATGCAGAACGAGTCCGACGTCGCTGTTAGAGTTATGTCATGGTTGATTCGGAGTTGTACAGGAGAAGCCCATCTGGAGTTTTGTTAAGATGCGTCACACCTGAGGAGGGACGACAATTGCTATAGGATATTTACTCGGGAATTTGCGGCAGCCACGCTGCAGCACGTACTTTGGTGGGCAAGGCTTACAGGCAAGGGTTTTTTGGCTCACGGCGGTTTCCGATGCCGACAAGGTGGTCCGCACATGTGAAGGTTTTCAGTTCTTCTGTCGGCAAAGTCATGTTGCAGCCCAAGAGTTACAAACAATTCCATTATCATGGCCTTTTGCGGTTTGGGGCTTGGACATGGTTGGTCCTTTCAAAAAGGCTCCAGGAGGATTTACACATTTATTCGTCGCAGTTGACAAGTTCTCCAAGTGGATTGAGGCTAGGCCGGTTGCTACAATAACTGCGGATAAGGCGCGAGATTTTATTTTAAATATTATGCATCGATTTGGTGTTCCTAGCAGGATTATAACCGATAATGGGACTCAGTTCACTGGCGGCGTCTTCAAAAATTATGTGAAGATTTTAGAATCAAGATTTGCTATGCGTCGGTGGCACTCCCTAGAAGCAATGGACAGGTTGAACGTGCCAATGGTATGGTTCTTCAAGGTATTAAGGCCCGAGTGTTTGATAGGCTAGGCCCTTATGCTGGAAGATGGGTCCAAGAGTTGCCTTCGGTATTATGGTCATTGTAGACTACGCCCAGTCGGGCTACTGGCCAATCACCTTTTTTTTTAGTCTATGGGGCTGAAGCAATGTTGCCGAGTGAGATGGAGTTTGAATCTCTTCGAGTTCGCAGTTTCAATGATGAACATCATGATCAAGTCCGAGTTGACGATTTGACCCGACTGGAAGAGGCTCATGAGGCTGCATTGGTTCAATCGGCAAGGTATCTTCAAGGACTTCGATGTTATCATAATCGAAACATTCGGTCACGAGCTTTTATTGTTGGTGATATGGTTTTACAAAGGATTCAGACTACAAGGATAGACATAAATTATCTCCATTATGGGAAGGACCTTATATAATTGCTGGGATCACTCGGCCAGGAGCATATCGTTTGAAGCCCGAAGATGGGACTATGGTGGAGAATTTATGGAATATTGAGCACCTTTGTCGATATTATACTTAGATTTATTGTATCATGTTTTTCTCGACTGCCGACTTCAAGTAAGTTGCCTTCTTGAGTTGTCAGTCGGGGGCTATACGTATCAATAAAGTATGATGTTTTTTATTAATAATAACTTGTTCATACTTGGTTTATCATTGTTTAGCGTTCTGGTTTGAGTTAAGTAAATAAGGACTGAAAATTTTTTGATGGCTTAATCAAGTCTAGGCTTGGTAACAGTCGGATGGAAATTTTTAAGAGATTAAATACGAAGACTCAAATTAGGGCATAAACATAAATAAACTAAAAATTTACAAGTTAGATTACAACAGTGATTTACATCGAAGAAGTTATCCTTGGAAGTTTTCAGCCACATCAGCAGCAATTTTCTTCGTCGACTCTTGTGCTTCATTGATTAGCTCCAAGGCTTGTTCATCAGAAGTGCCGTCTGCGAAGCCATCTCCTATAGAGTTTATGTCCACTCGGGGATAAAGGGATTTCGTCATTGCCAGAGTTTGACTTGCACTCATGACAGCAGTATCAGTAATATTCTCTATGTACTTTTTTGGAGTTGTCCTAAGTTTATCAAAGATTTCTACAGCATCCATAGCGCTTGTTCCAAGGCCGTTTTCATAGAGTGCTGACAATATTGGCGTAGCTGTGTTGACGATGACATCCCTGACTCTTTCGGCTCTCCGGACTTTTTCAGCAAAGACTTCAAATTGAGGATGGGATTTAATCTTATTAGCTACAAGTTTGATCTGATTCAGATTATACAAATAACCGAAATCAGTTAGATCAATGAGTATGAGTTTCAGGGGTTACCTTCAATTTCTTCTAAAGCCTTATCTTTGGACTCAAGCTTGGCATTGTCAGTCTCTGCTTTCTTTAGTTGAGCCTTGAGGGAATCAATCTCGGATATATTGGCTACAGCATGAAGATTTAGTGTTAATAAAGTTGAGTAGATTGACAGATGAGTTAATTTCGAATTACCTCCGATTGAACCGCGAAGTTCCAGGTTCATATCTCGAAGCTTGTTGATTTCTTCCCGAAGGACGACTTCTCTAGCTGCAGCTTCTTCTCTAGGTTCTTTGAGATCTTGCTGGATGTTTTCCAAAGAATTGACATGAGGTACAAGCTTCTCTAGAGTGTCTGACTTAGCCAGCAAGCGACGATATATTCTCTACATTATGAAGATTGAGTCAGTTGATTACAAAAGACTATGCGGTTGAGATATGAGAAATTTGTTCATACATTCATTAGTCGAGTTGCTTCATTGAGGTTGGCGACAAGCATATCGCGTTCTTCAGCTTCTTTTTGCTTGTTCAATATGATGCCTTGCTTTTTGCCTTCGGTGTCTCGCCACTCGATCTTGATTGGAGGTATTGAGTCTTCCGTGGACTTCAGTGGGGTAATTTCTTCTTCTTCGGTTGTTTGCTCTAAGGATGATGAATAAAGATGGAAGTCAGAAGATATGTTCGAGACAAGAGTTTGATGACTATTGAAGGTCACCTATCCTTGGTGCTGGATCTTCAACCAGAGTTTCTCGATTGCATGGGTCTTGTTTTTCCCTGTCCGGCTGGTTTACAGTTGGGGGCCTTTGAGTGGATGCTTGATTAGCAGGGTCCGACTGGTTTTCAGTCGGGGTATCTTGATTGATAGTCGGGGGCTCTTGCTCGGGGATGTCCTTACTCTATAGAGGGTTCTGAGACTTTTGTTCTACGAATTTTGGTTTTCTTGGCGCTGTGGATAGATTTATTTTCTCTGTCTGCCCGATGGGATCTATGTCTTGAGGTTTTCTGCAGAAGAAGATAAAGATGACTAAGATAGAATCGAGCGGGTTTTCAACAAGGAGATAAATTCGGTTGTGAGAAGAATACCTGTTGGATTTTCTGATTTTTGGGGCAGATCTTGTGGATGGCCTGGGAGAGCTTATGTTGGCTTTCGGAGTTTGGATTTCCTCAGATTCTTCATCCGAGTCATCCACGACCAATTTCCTTTGTTTGCAAGCACGTTTGCTGGTCTCTTCAACGGCAGCAGCTCTTTTGCTTTTAGCTTGAGGCTTGATCTTTGGCCCGCCAGTTGGCTTCTTGGTAGTCGGCTGGGCTGTTATATCTTCATGGAATACTTTGTATGGCCGAGAGATAATCAGAGCGTTTGCCTGCAAGTGATATTCTTAAGGTACATTGAAGAATATGGATAGATTGGAAAATGGTTCATGATGCAGAGTCTGCTTACCGGGGGAGGTGGTCGATGAAGATTGAAGGGAATAACTGGCAGTTTATTGCTATAGTCCACTGCAATTCCAGAAGAGAAGATTTTGTACATACGAGCACACAAGACCTGGAAATTCAAGGATTCACGGTCTTCCTGATTGGGATCACTTTAACCTTCGTATTCAAATGCTGGCTTAGACCTTTCTTTGATAGGAGCCAGTCGGTACTTGATGAAGTGCCGAGTGATTTGTTCTCCTTGGAGAACCTTATTCTTCATTTCAAGAATTTTAGCCAGAAGATTGTTAGCTTATATCCAATCTTGGTTTTCTGGCAGAGCATTTCAGTTGGCTCGTTGGATTGGTGGGAGACCAATGAAGTCGAGCAAGCTGGGGGCTGGGTTTGAGATATAGAACCAGTTTGCATGTCAGCCCTTGTTGGAAGATTTTAGAGGAAGAGGAAAGTAGTCTTTGCGGGGAGTACCGAGAAGTTGAAATCCGGCGCCACCAACAACGCAAGGGTTATCCTTGGTTGGGTGTGCCTTAAGAGAGAACATGCAGCGGAAGAGGTTGAAATAGGGATAGATTCCCAGGAAGGCTTTGCACACATGGATGAAAATGGCAATGTGCAATATGGAGTTTGGATTCAGATGGTAAATCTTGAGACCGTAGTAATCAAGGATACTACGAAAGAATTTGAAAGTGGGCAGACCAAATCTGCAACAGAAAAAGTGAGTGAAAACTACGATCTCACCGGTGTTCGGAGTTGGGAACTCTTCGCCGTATGCTGGGCGCCAGCCGATGATTTCCTTGGCAGGAAGAACTTCGTCCTTCACCATTTCCCGCAGGGTTGATTCTTTCACATCTGACGTTGCCCATTGGTCGAAGGGAATTTCTCTCTCTTCTGCTATGGATGCGGTTTGAGGGAAAGCGAATCTGGTGTTGGGAGTGAGGATTCTCGGAGGAGATGTTGGGAGCTGGTTGCGCGCGGTGGATCTTGATGGAGCTTTGAGTTTCTGGATGGATGGATTTGGATGAGCTCGTGTTCTAGGTTTTTTTGGAAGAGCTTGTGAACAGGAGCGCGAAAGGGAAAATTTTCAGAAGATGAAGCGGCGGGGAAGACGACGGCGCTTCAGTGGTTTTAGGATATCGGTAGGTTTTCTCGTATTTGGGCTGAGGCCCATGAGAAGCTTACAGCCCATAATTCAGGTGTGGCTTGACACGTGTCTCTAGGGACTTAAGCAAATTTGCCTTGGCAATATGCGCATGATCTATTGCCCGATGTCTTCAAAATCCTTTCATACAGTAGTTACACAACTTTTTAGGAGTTGGTACGATGCAATTTGAAAGATGACAAACAGTAAAGTTTTTTAGAGCTGTCCTGGTAACTTTTCTATAGGTTGCAGGAGTTGTTTGGTTTTTACAAAGCAATTGATTTTATATTATATCAATGCTATTTTGTCACCTTGGTGTGCTTTTCTGATTAAGACCAATATTATGGCTTAGGCTTTTTAATATTTTGGTCATATTCTTTAGGCGGTTGGTAAATCTATTTATGGGTTTATTAACTTGGATTTTTTATTATCCATACAACATATTCCTTATGATGGAGGAGTTGTGTGCTTTGAGAGGACTCGGACATAACAACTCGGATAACATGAGCTTGCCAGTACTCGGGGTCATTGTACACTATGCCTTGCTTATGAGGTTATGTGTTATGTGATTTTTTATGATTGCTTTTGGTTTAGGTTAGGCATTTATTTACATCACTCGAATGAGTATGATTATTATAGTTCTTGACTATATGCTTAGTTTGCTTAACTAAACACATAGTCGGGGGCTACACCTAATTAGGTGCATCTAAACGATGCACCTAGGTATATATACTTGATTATTTTTGAACTTTTTTCAGCCCTTCACAACCTTCTTATTGGGTGATAAAGATAAAGCACTCGGGAGACTTAGACAGAGATGATGGAAGCACTCGGCGATGGAGGCATTCGGTTATGGTGGTGCTCAGCTATGTGTTATTCTGGTTTGAGGCTTCGTTATCTCGTCGACTGTGAAGGTCTCAGGGGCTACTGTGAAAATTATGGGTACCATATACCCACACGGTTAGCTTATCCGACTGGCTATTGGAGATAGGTTATGCTTCATGATTATGTAATCGGATTAGGACTTAAGTATTACGTTACCTTGTGTATTAAGAAACGGCTTATAGTCCTGAGTCGGGGATATTATGGAGTCCTATGTAGTATGTTGTTAGGTCTTTGACTTGTGAGTCTATTCTCTAAACCTATATAAGAAGGATAGGACGTCCCATGAAAGATAGATTGAAACAATAGCAATTAGCTAGGTTTTCTTCATACACAACCTGATCAGGAGATCAATAAACCACTCGGCGGATCTAATCCCTGAAACAGGAATAGAGTATTACTTCTTTATAGAAGGCCTGAACCTGTCTAAATCTCTTTGTCCACTAACCCATCGTGTTTGGCACTTGATCGCTACTCCCAGTTTCTTATTACCAAAATTAAGTTGGATCCATTTTTTCTAATTACCACTGCCTCTCCACCTCCCTCCTCCCTCAGCTACGTTTTTGTTCCTGCATGAAACAGTGCGGTCTGTTCCTGTCTTCAATCTATCTCTCTCCCCCAAATATCTCAATTAACAGCAAGACCTCCCCCAAATATCTCAATTAACAGCAAGAATTGAATCATCATCATGAGATTGTTCCATTTTTCCAACTCTGTCAACCTCTCACCTCCCCGCTGTTCATCTCCCTCTTCCCATATAAAAACCAGCAACATCTCTCTTTCTTCCTTTTTCTCTCTAGCGCACATGCCGAGACTATGCCGGCCTGCTGCTCTGCATCTCTGCCACCGTGCCGATGCCCAACAGTCCCAAGAACCTCACGCCATCGCCAGAGGGTTGAGCTTCACCACATCATTGTCGTTCGGTTTCCAGCATCTCCATCATCATGCAACATCGTCTTCGTCATGTCATCGCAGCCCAGCCGAGCACCAACGCTGCCACGGTATTCCTCGCTGCTTCCCTTCGTCACCTATGCACAAAATCGTTGACGAGGAATTCTGTCTCGCATAGGAAGCTGAAGCCACATCTGTGCCATCATCGACACGAGCACGAGCTGCTCCAACGGGAGATCAAGCCGTTGTTTCCGTCTACTCCATTGTGCTGGTTGCTTGGACGTCTTTGCCACCATTTCTTTGCCACACAACACCATCGGATTGGTAAGCACCAACTCCCTGTACTTGGTCCTTCTCCCATTCCTGATCACCGTGGAGGTCATTGTCTTCTTTCCCCGGTGCCACCTCGAGCTGCGGGCGAGCTAGTGTCTTGGCCGCGAGCTCAGTCTCCCTTCCATGCTGTTGTCCTGGAACCTGGATGGCCGCCATCGAATCCGCCGGCCGTAACGCGGCAGCTGCCATTGGTGAGTTCCCGGTGTCACTTCCTCTTCCTTCTTTGTCAACCAGCACCACTGCTATTTTTCTCAAGTCTGCGTGTTTTCTTCCTCCTATCACCATCAAACTACCTGTGGCTGCACCATTGTCCATGTGCAGCTGTGTCGTTGCTACCGGTCGGTGCACCGCTGAGGCTGACGCCGCTATCTGTATCCTAAGGACCGGCTTGTTTTCTACCCTCCAGCGTCGTCTTCCTCCAAGCCACCACTACTGCTATCTTGTTGAGACCTCATGTCTAAAGGTGAGCTCTCAATGTTTGTCCTTGGACATATCTCCTTGTTCATCGATAGCGCTGCCTCTCTTTTTCCCTTATACCGTTGGCTGTCTTGTGGTGATCTCTTAATTCATCCACCTTGGCAGCCATCTTCGTCATGGTCTCTGTCCAACAGAGATTGCCATGGCAAGGAGGTCGATATTCATTGCTTCATCGTCGTCCTGTTTGCAGTGCCGCCACTGTCAACAGGCAGCTCAAGTCATTGTTGTCGTCTCCTTAATCATGCTCGTTGCCAGGAAGTCGTAGCTACCACTTCTGTACCATAGAACACTGTCATGGTTGATGCAGTCGTCACCGAAGTAGAACTATGCCATCGTCTTCTCCTCTTCCAGTGTCATCCCCACCATCCCTAGTACCGCCTCACACCGAGCCATCAGCGAGCGTGTCTCATCCGTGAACTCTGCACCACTGGTCCAGTGGTCGACTTCCTTGACCTCAAAGCTGAATCCTGTATTCAGTGCCTCCGCTTCGCCATCGCTGTCAAAACTAGCCATAGCAGCCACCCCTGCCCCTGTCGCCTTGCTCTCGCGTGGTGTCATCACTGTGTCACCCCTACCCGATGATCCATGGTTCTTCCGATATCAATCACATACAGAAAAATAATACTTCTATTTCAGAAATTCCGGTGGAACATTTCAAAACTATTCCTCTTCCTGTTCATTCTAAATTTCCAGTAAAATTCAATCTTCCATCAGTCATTTTTCCCTCGTCCGAACTCAGTTTCCTCCCACGCCGTCTCATTGGTTGCGTGCATCATCGATGCCATCATGTTCGCTATCTCATTCTCACCGACAAGCGGACCCCATCCTTCATCCAAGAAAATTATTCCAATAAAATCCAAAAATGCCAGAGAATATTTCTTATTCATTTTCTTTAAATTTTCTTCCAATTCAACCTACTATCAGTCATGTCTCTTTCATTGACCAGCATCACCACTCCTTTTTCATGAGCCCGGTGTCGTCTTCCTCACTTTGATTCGGTGGTTCATCATGCCACGCCCATGATGTGCTTGCTGGACGGCCACATCACATGCATCCTAGACAAGCCGGTCTCCTAAAATCCAGAACCAATCCAAGTCATTCATTTCCCCAAATAAATCTCAGCTATCCACGTAATCATTCCACCACTCTCCTCATTATAACCAATTCCCCGTTGATCATCCCACTGGCGGGTGGACCACACCGGTTAGTACACCAAAAATAATTCTTTTGTTTAAGAAATTCCAGAGAGTATTTTCTAAATATTTTTCTTTCTTTATTCACAGTTTTCTAATAATTCAAACTTCCGGAGGCCACATCACTTCCATCAAAACTCCGATTTGGCCCGTTCTTTTTCCTAAATTCTTTTAAAATCGAGCTCTATCTTTTTAATTATTTGGTTATTTCATTTTCTGTTGTTTTGCTGCCTTTTCTTTTTATTTATTTGTTTTCTCCCTTTTTGCAACCGTGTAGACGTTGCCGCTGCAGGTGAAGTTCAGTGTAAAGATCCCATGGGTAAAGGCAAGTGTACCCTTGAACATGTTGTACCCAATTTGCAAATTATTTTGTATTTAAATTATATGCATTGTTTTGTTTTACAAATTATCATATGGGTAGTTATGGCCTACTTGTTAATTCACTACACCAGAACCCTACATCTGTGACGGCATACCAGTGACGGGCCTACGGATTGGTCACAGATGACCGTCACCTTTGACGGGTCCTTATGTTTGCCGTCATCGGTGAGACATCCGGCTGCGGCCCATCATAGGTATGACCTCACCTGTGACGGCTTGGAACGGTAAGCCGTCACTGAAATACCAGTGACGGCTTCTAACTGCCTGGCTGTCACAGGTATCACCTCACCTGTGACGGCCAGAGAGTTAAAACCCGTCAAAGGTAATTGGCCGACATCTTTGACGGGCTATATGTATTTAACCCGTTTGAGGTGAGTTGGATCTCTATAAATACCATCTAACTGCCAACTGCTTTTCATCCCGACCAGTGCACTGTTCACAATTCGGTTGGGAGGGTAAGGGGGGCGAATTTGTGCTGAAATTAAAGGTAAAAAATACATTATTCTCCCTTCATTCCCAATTGATCATCATATAGTTTTTTTCCTATGTCGTTGATTGCAGATGAATCGTAGTTGGATGTACCATGTTCATCGTTCGTCTAAAGAGTATAGGGAGGGGGTCACTGAATTCGTCACATTTGCGGACAATGACAGAAAAAGCAGGATGGCCATGCACATATTGTGTCCATGTAACGACTGTAAGAATGAACAGATGTTCCATGATAGTTCAGATGTGCATTCTCATTTGATAAGGAGAGGTTTCATGGAAAAATATACATGTTGGAGCAAGCATGGAGAGCAAGAGGCACCTGATGTCGCAGTTGAAGAAGGCCCGGATCAGGATGTAGTGAACGCCGCTGCAACTCGAGAAGGCATGTTTGTACCTTCTCCGTTAGGCGGAGAGACCATAGATTTGGATACTCAAAGTTTGTCTGAAATGTTGCATGACGTTGAAGACGCAGATGACAACGACAGAGATTTTGAAAAGTTTAGTAAGTTGGTGGAAGAATGTCATATGCCTTTGTATGATGGATGTAAGTCGAAGCACAGCAAATTGTCATGCGTGTTGGAACTCATGAAGCTTAAGGCAAGTAATGGTTGGTCCGACAAGAGTTTTACAGAACTTCTTGAGCTGTTAAAGGACCTGTTGCCAGAGGGGAACAAATTACCGCATACGACATATGAAGCAAAGCAAGTCTTATGTCCGTTGGGCCTGGAGATGAGAAGAATTCATGCTTGTCGAAACGACTGCATTTTGTATTACAAGCAATACGCTGACTTGGATGTTTGCCCTGTCTGTGGGGCTTCTAGATACAAACGAACAATAAGTGAAGGTGAAGGAAGTAAGTCAAAGAGGGGAGGCCCCGCAAAGGTGGTGTGGTATCTCCCTTGAGTCAATGCCCATATCTGACTCACATGCAAACTAGGGTGACATGGCATGAAAGGTAATCAACAATAAATCAAAGGCATGAAATAATATTATTTCATGCCTTTGATTTATTGTTGATTACCTTTCATGCCATGTCACCCTAGTTTGCATGTGAGTCAGATATGGGCATTGACTCAAGGTAGTTAGATTTGCTTAGTCCTGCTCACACCTTTACAAGCAAAATATAATATTGACTAATGATCTACTTACCACATTTATTTATATAAACTGTGTGGCTGTGTGCTATCTTCTTGGTGCCATGTATTGCACCGTGTAGTAATCAACTGATGGAAAATATTTTAGACTGGGGCGATGGTGGATCTGTGTGAACCTAGGCGGTAAGCCATCTGTGTGCGTGCTTACCATTGACCTGTGTGGTCGATTGAGTTGTGTACTCCCCTTTTTGCTGTGTGCTTGAGGTCCTTAGTTTAGGTAATTCGCCCTGGTTAGTTAAGGACTTCACTTCATGCGCCATTGATCTGAGCCTTACCGTGCAACCACATGTCTTCATGGGAAGGACCTAGCTTAGTACACTTCTTAGCTCTAGCACTAGCGTCCCAGGTGGCTAGATGATAGGTTTTTGGATTACACCATGGGACCATTTACCTGTGTGGTGAAGGGAGGACCGCCCATGGGGGAAGCCGGTGTTAGGGCGAGGTAGGGGAAATGCTTTGTTACTCTTTGGTGTTTAGCAGCATTAAACTGTATCTTGTGGGTAAAGTTGTACAACCTTTGCAATGTCAATCTATTCGAATAGCCACATCCTTGGTTATGGACATGCTTGGTGATTTCACATGAGGGGTAGATTTGTGAAAGTTTTACTTTTGGGAAAGAGAAGCGTGCAGGATAAAACAATAAATGTAGTTGTGTGGTCCTGTGTGGACATAGAACCTTTTTGGTCCTGTGTAGACGCAGTATCCCTTTTGGATTGGTTGGTTGGTTAAAACTATCGTGATTGCAAATGTTGTTTAAATTCAACTTATATCTATTTAGTGTGTATAAATTCGCATATGCATTTATACAAATAAACCCTAACCTTCCTTTGAAGCCTTGTATCATATATTGCATACTCTCGTACACTTGTGAGTACTTTATGTACTCACCCTTGTTGTCTCACCAAAATTTTAGGAAGGCCAGCTATTTCTAGAAGTTTCTGTTGCTGAGGACGTCAAATAGGTTGCATGCCCCAGTCGACTGCCTGTGGTGTGTCGTTGGTGCCCCTCACTTTCATACTTATTAATAAAATCGTGATGTGGTTATGATATTATCTTTTGTTACTGTGTGTGCTAGCGTTGATCTAGGACTAGCACAGCATACACAGAGGGATCCAAGTTGGGGTCCCAACATTATAGTCATGCTTCGAGGACAATCCTTCTCGGGACGCGAAAGAAAAAATCCCTATAATCATCTGTGGGAATTTGAGCAATTATGTTCATGTCTGACAATCGCGGGCACGGGACAAGACACCTTAAGGTGGAAGTTCTTTCCCTTTTCTCTTACGGAAGGGGTAAAACAATGGTACACCCTTACGGTGAGAAAACTGCATGGTGAATGGGAGTTGAAAAGCAGATTCTGTCTTGCTTTCTTTTCGTTAACCCGTGTAGTCTCTCCGTAAGGAGGTGCTCAACTTTCAGCAGGATGAGAATGAGTCCATCGGTGTAGCCTGGTGTTAACAGCAGATTTTTGTAATCTACTTGGAGAGGAAAAGGAAAACCGACGTAGAGAAGGCGGCTAAGTTGAAGTCGGACCAGGTCTCGTATCGGACTCGATAAGCGTATCAGACTGGAAGAAGTGCTAGCAGGAAGAGCATATCGGCCGATACGGATTCAATATGGCCATTGACTGAGAGAGCCAGGAAGTTGATAGAGTTAACATGGGCTTGGTCTAAGCTCGAGATAAGCTTTAAGGAAGTTGCCAAATAGAGATAAGGCTCGGTTTTAGGCAACTTTATCTTGTAAATCAAGTAGGTTTAGATCTAATCTGTGGCAAGAGTCTGCCGCAAAGACTTGTTTGTTAAGTTGTAGATAAGATCGTGTCTTATCTGGACCATGTTGTAATCTCGGGTATAAATATCTTGGTGGTATGTACATAGAAGCACACACAATTCAATACAACAAATAGTTTGTTTCAATCTACTTTCGGCGCATCGCCAACCCCCGCAAGAGGTTAACTTCGGCGAGTTCTTGCTTCCCCAGAGCAGAGGTAAGAACTCATGCCCGATGATCTACATCGTCGGGGCTAGCGTGTCGCTTTAGACACGTTAAGCCTCGATGATGTGATCGTCATTTATCATGTTTTGAATGATCTTGACAAGTGTCTTAATTATGCTTCGTCAGCGATTTACTCGTTTTAGGGTTTGTTGCCAACGGCAGTTTAATTACTATGCTTGGTTAGATCTTTCATTGCATCTACCATCCCCAAAAGCAATTGGCGACTTGATTTTCTTTGTGTTAAGTCTCAATTCACACTTTGAGTTGCTATCGACCTTAGTCCTGTTTTGAGATTTAACTCGAAGCCTGTTTTTGGTTGTAATTAAGGATAGCACTGGGGTTTCAGCCAGTCTTACCTGATACATATGATTATCTTAAAGTCTTTATGTGTATCTGCCATCTACATGAATGGATTGATGAATATAAATGTATTTGTTCTAGATTACTCTTTAGGGTTTATCTATGATCAGTATGTTTATATTGGTTGGTTAGTTCATATAGATTCACATTAGAGTATTAGCTAATGTAGTTATCTTTATTATCTCTTATCGGCCGATGCCATTAATTGACATCAGTATGTTGATGAAGGCCAATAAGATTAGATTCATGCTTTAATCTCGCTTTATCATAAGTAAGCCGATATAGCTTTGCCCTATCGGCTAGGCTACGACAATGCAACATCGGCCTATCGGCCGATCGGTCATTGTTTTCTAACATGGTTTACTTTTTTATCTTGTTGATTGCAGATCAAATCAACTGGCACGCCCTACACGCACCTAGGCAAGCCTTTGGACCTGCACTGGAGTAAAGCAAACCTCTCAGGCCGCCGTGGAAACGTGGAACCCGTTTGGTTGCAAGGCGGGTCGAAATTCTACGCCAACACGCTTTTGGCACGCCTGGTGGGACATCAAGAACACAAGCTTTGCAACAACAACAAGATCACTGCAGCATGTCGAAGCAGGCTGAGATCTCTGAGGAGAATGTCGTCTCCGTGACCGTCGACCAGCTCAATGAGGAGCAAACAGCTGAGATGGACAAGTTGGTCGAGCAGTTTCGGAATATGTACCTGCAGACGTATTCCAGGACTCGGCAAGGCACCCTCATTCAGAAAACCAAGATGGTATTGCCGAGCCCTGGAGATGGAGCCAGCACGTCGGCGGCGGCCCACGACCATACCATCAAAAATGAAGAGAACATTGCGCCGACGTTGCAAGACCGCATCGACTCCGCAGTCCACTATGCGCTAGTCAACCAGTCGGGGATTCTGGTGAATACATTGACCAATACGGTCAAATCGATTCTGGATGGTTCAATTCACCAGTACAAGCCTCAAGGGCCGATTTTCTTGCCCGAAAACAAGTTCCCTGCTTATCGGACCCTGAGGACCGATTTGAGTTCAACCCCACAGCCGACGGCACCGATCCCGCCTCCATCGGTTCAGCCGGTGCCAACCATGCCACTGGTCCTGGCCAAGCAAGCGGGAGGAAGTCCCCAGCACATCACGGAGGAACAATTTGCACAATGGACAAAGGGGAAACAACCGGTGATCGAGCCGATGCAGCAAGTTCCAGTAAACCCACCATCGGCCGGACAACCTCAGGTCCCCATGTTCATTAACCCTCCGCCACCGACTGCTTACAACGTGCCGCAAGGCTACCAGTAGTATACCGTAGGGCAGTACGATGCACAGAACTTGAATCATCACTTCCAACTGTACTCCCCCAAGCAATATCGGGCAGAGGGCCTGCAGCAATCCTACCACCAGGACTTCCCACACCAGCCCGTAGGATACTGGGCCGACATGATAGCCGAGGTGATGCGAGATCAGTTCGGTTTGAAGCCCAAGGAGAGCTCTACGGTGTATCGGCACCCATATCCCGAGGAATTCGACAGAGTGCCACTACCAAGCCGATACAAAATCCCAAACTTCTCCAAGTTTTCAGGGCAGGACAACGTCTCGACATACGAGCACGTGAGCCGATTCCTAGCACAATGTGGGGAGGCATCGGCCATAGAGGCGTTGAGAGTGAGGTTTTTCCCTCTATCTTTGTCTGGGTCAGCATTTACATGGTTTTCCTCGTTACCCTGCAATTCCATCAGAGGATGGATAGATCTAGAGAAGCAGTTTCACAGATACTTCTACAACGGCATCCAAGAGATGAAACTGTCTGATCTCACCACCATCAGGCAACGGGTTGATGAATCGGTCCCAGAATACATCCAGAGATTTAGGGACATAAGGAACAGGTGTTACAGCCTTAGCTTGACCGATTCTCAACTGGCCAATCTGGCGTTCCAGGGACTATTAGGGCCGATATGGGAGAGATTCTCCTCCCAGGAATTTGACAGCCTAGCTCAGCTAGCACAACGAGTATCGGCCCACGAGCAGCGATTCCAGGAGGTGAAGAAGTTCGCAAAGAAGATCAATACGGTCTATCAGTACGCCTTCGACGAAGACGACGAAGAAGATACCGACGTCGATCTGGCCGAGTGGGCCCGGATGAAGAAGCCGACAACGTGCCAATGGGCCAAGAAAGGCGATAAGGAAGATAAATACGACTTCGACATCAACAAGGCCGACAAGATATTTGACTTACTCCTGCAAGAAAAGCAGATCCAGCTGCCAGTAGGTCATATACTGCCATCGGCCGAAGAAATCAAGAAGAGCAGATATTGCAAGTGGCACAATACATATTCCCATCATACCAACGAATGCAAGATCTTCCGACAATAGATCCAATCGGCCATCGAGCAAGGCAGGATTAAGATCGATGATGCCAAGCGGCCGATGAAGATAGAAGGACACCCGTTCCCAGTCAACATGGTGCGGGCAAACAGGGCCGACGGCGATGGCCATCAGACCGGCAAGCGACCTTATCAGACCTCAGAGGGCCTGATCAGAAAATACCAACGGCGGCAGGAAGAACAAGCACAAGACTACGCCGATCAAGACAACTCCTATGACCCGCATTGGGAGTGCGAGTTTTTTCGGTTCTGCTGGAACGAAGGGATGAGGTTGCCATCCATCCAAGAGTGCCCTGCGTGCAATGATGTAGAAGACTCTTATCAGGGCAGCTCGAACAGGCAAGCGCATCGGCCAGCCAAGCAAAGAAAATCTGTGCACGAAAGGCTATGGCCGATGCACCATGACCGTCAGACCGAGGACGACGAGCAAGTCCAGAATCCTCAGTGGTGCCCCAGCGACGTGTTTACCAAGACCCAAAAATGATGGGTACAGAGGCTGACGAAGAAGGAGCAGGTCCAGGAGCAGCAAGCAACAACCGCCCATCGGCCCACCAGGACTAAAAAAGAGTGGAGGATAAAATCTACGGTGGTCAAGGCCGATGAAGGCACCTCGAAATTGGCACGAGCTCCTGCATCTGCAAAAGGTAAAGGCGTAACATCGGCTTCTGTTAACATGGTCTTTATATTGCCAGCAGAATACAGCGTGCAGACGGCCGATGAAGCAGTAGCCGACGATGAGCAGTCCTCGGCTAAGTTACAGCTGTCACCAGACCAAGCCATGTTCGACAAGCCGACCGACACCAGCTACAGGCACCTCCGGCCGTTATACATCAAGGGATTCGTCAATGGGCGGCCGATGACGAACATGCTGGTCGACAGCGGCGCGACAGTGAACTTAATGCCATATACGACTTTCAGGAAGCTGGGAAAAGTGCTTGAGGATCTCATCAAGACCAACATGGTGCTGAAAGACTTTGGTGGCAACGCATCCGAGGCGAAGGGGGTGCTAAACGTGGAGCTCACCGTGGGCAACAAGACAATACCCACCACTTTTTTCGTCTTTGATGGAAAGGGTTCCTACAACCTGTTGTTGGGACGCGATTGGATCCACGCAAATTGTTGCATCCCTTCAACAATGCACCAATGCCTTATACAATGGCAAGGGGACCAGGTCGAGATCGTGCAGGCCGATCGGTCAGTTCACGTGGCCAATGCCGATCTCGCAGTTTGGAAGATGGAGGGAATCGATTGCCTGTCTGGATGAATCTGGGATGCCGATTTCCTCAAAGTAACTGATTGCGACATCAAGACAAGCAGTTGCTTTAACAAAGATGTCCCATCCACTGCCCAAGATAAGCAAGCTAGTCCCTACACAGATGATGCGGTGGATGAGTTAGATGGAAAATTGGGACAAGGTTTTACGTCGGCCGATCAGCTCAAAGAGGTTGATATAGGGATAGGTGATAGGCCTAGGCCGACGTATGTAAGTGCTAACCTGCCAAAGGATTATAAAAATAACTTGATAAATCTGTTGAAAGAATTCATGGATTGTTTTGCATGGGAGTATCATGAGATGCCAGGATTAAGCCGATCAATCGTAGAACATCGGTTACCTATCAAACCAGGCTATCGGCCATTTAAACAAGCTCCTAGAAGATTTAAGGCCGATATGCATGAAGCTATTAAGGCAGAGATCACAAGACTTTACGATGCCAACTTTATAAGACCCTGCCGATACGCGGAGTGGGTCTCCAATATAGTTCCAGTGTTGAAGAAAAACGGTAAGCTTCGAATTCGCTTTTACTATCAAGCCCTATTATACCAACAATCAAGCAGAGTATGAGGCAGTTCTTAAGGGTTTGCAATTACTACAAGAGGTCGAGGCCGATTCCGTAGAGATCATTGGTGATTCACAGCTGGTCATTAATCAACTTTCTGGGGAGTATGAATGCAAGAATGATATTCTCAGAGTTTACAATGAGGAGTGCAAGGAGTTGCTACAGGTTTTCAAGATTGTGACGATGAGGCATATACCCAGGAAACAGAACTTCGAGGCCAATGATCTAGCTCAGGGGGCATCAGGGTACAGGCCGATGGCTAAAGATGTTCAGATTCAAATAGCTGCCGTGGATGCCGATGACTGGAGGTTTGCTATCATTGATTATTTGAAAAATCCTTCCCAGTCGGCGTCGCGACAGATGAAATACAAAGTCTTACAGTACGATGACGACCTCTACTATCGGACGATTGATGGTGTCTTGCTCAAGTGCCTAGGTCTTGAGGAGGCCAAAGTTGTTATGAGTGAAGTACACGAAGGGATTTGTGGAACCCATCAATCGGCTCATAAAATGAGATGGCTTTTGAAGCAAGTTGGATATTTTTGGCCAACAATGCTTGAGGATTGTTTCAAGTATTATAAAGGATGTCAAGATTGCCAGAAATTCGAAGCAATCCAGAGAGCATCGGCATCGGCTATGCATCCAATCATAAAGCCGTGGCCGTTTCGAGGATGGGGAATAGATATGATCGGTCAGATTAACCCACCATCGAGCAAATGCCACAAGTATATTTTAGTGGCTACCGATTATTTCACAAAGTGGGTTGAGGCCATCCCTCTTAAGAAGGTTGATTCCAAGGATGCAATTCAGTTTGTCAAGGAGCATATCATATATCGGTTTGGATTACCACAAACATTGACTACGGATCAGGGATCAATTTTCGTGTCCGATGAGTTTGTGCAGTTTGCCGATAGCATGGGCATCAAGCTACTAAATTCTTCTCCATATTATGCACAAGCCAATGGGCAGGCCGAGGCTTCCAACAAGACTTTAATTAAGTTGATCAAGAGAAAAATTGACGAACAGTCGAGACGGTGGCATATCACGCTGGCCGATTCCCTTTGGGCGTATCGGATGGCTTGTCATGGTGCAATTCAAGTGCCACCTTATCAGCTGGTTTATGGACATGAAGCTGTACTGCCATGGGAGACCAGTATCGGCTCAAGAAGGATTGCTTTGCAAGACGACTTAACAGTCGATGAGTATCATAATCTTATGGTTGATGAGTTAGATGATTTGGCGCACATCCGATTGCGTGCTTTGGAGAAAATAAAGCGAGATAAAGATCGAGTTGCTCGTCATTATAATAAGAAAGTTGTCGCCAAGTCATTTGAGGAAGGGGCTCTTGTTTGGAAATTAATAATGCCGATTGGTTCCAGAGATAATAAATTCGGCAAGTGGTCACCTAATTGGGAAGGTCCTTTTCAAATTCATCGATGTGTTCCCCATAATGCTTATCTGCTCAAAGGGTTAGATGGAGAAATTTATAGAAGAGCTCTTAATGGCAAATACTTGAAGAAATATTATCCTAGCGTCTGGATCGATTCATGATCGGCTTGCCAGCCGATTTATGATAATAGCCGATGTGATACACATTGTCTTTAGATGGCCGATATGCATTATCGCCCTTAGTTCAAATCTTACAACATGAGCCCTCATCTTCCAAAATTTGGGGGGCATATATATATATATATATATATATATATATATATATATATATATATATATATATATATATATATATATACACAAGCGCGAAATTTTTCAAGGTTTTTTCAAGATTTTTCTTCGAGATTCTTCAAGTTTATCAGATTGATTCAAGTTTTCAGATTTTAAAAACTTTTTCAAGCTGGGACTGTTTCAGATTCGCTCACATTAGATTCGGCCGCTTGGCCGATGCGATTTATGATTATCCC
This sequence comes from Oryza officinalis, assembly GCA_008326285.1. NCBI lineage: Eukaryota > Viridiplantae > Streptophyta > Magnoliopsida > Poales > Poaceae > Oryza > Oryza officinalis. The sequence goes on along the minus strand of BDMV01000002.1, from coordinate 32,758,559 downwards.
AAGCTCGGACTTTTTCAGATTTGACCAGGTCAAATTCGGCTGGTTGGCCGATGAGATTTATGTTAATCAAGACAAGAAGTTATCTGTTTACGAGGACACAAAATATATTACATCACCCTATAAAGTTTTCAATAGCTGCAATGGCCTTACGACGGATTTGGTCAATGTCTTCTATTGCTTGGGCGTCATCGGCCGTCGACCCTGGGATTGGCTTCAAAGATTTGCTCAGGGTTGCAAGGTACTTGGCCGATGCCTTCAGCTTCGCCGTTTGGTCTTATATGGCCTTGGGTGATGCAGCTATTCCGGCTTCAACTTCTTGGATTTCTTTACGGGTGGCTTCTAGCTTCAGTGTCAAATCTGCTTCGAGACGGCGGAGTTCGTCAGAGATCGACGCCTTGGCTGTGATGGGTGGCTCTTTGTCCTCGTCATGAAGGAATTTGCCAATGTCAAAAGAAAACATATCGGCTAAGTTCTGTAAATATCAACATAGGGCAAGGTTAGCCTAGTCAAACGAGAATCGGCAAAGGGATCAAAATGATCTTGGTTACCTGTGTTGGAGCATCGGTTGTGCTTGCATCGGCCTCTTTCTGTTGTCTCGACACGGTGGGCGAGGGGGTTGGCCGATGTGGTGCAGGTGATGGAGCCCTTGGCTGAAGAAAAGCAAGAAGATGGTGAGCAGATCTATGTTGCTAGAGGGACAATGTAAATTAACTCTTACCGAAGCAATCGGAGAAGGTGGTGGAGAAGGAGAAGGAGTTCTCAATCGGGCCTTGGTCTGTTCACGCCTTTGCAGGGTTGCTTTCTTAGTTCTTAACAAAGGGGCCGATTGTGTTCTCTCCTTGAGCAAAGATGACGCGACGACCTGAAAAGGATATCAAATTATAGTATACCAGCAGAAAGAGATTACATAAATTCAAGGAAGGGATTGTATTAACCTTGCGAATTACATGTCTGGTTCTCCTTGGTGGAATAGCGTCGCCTTAGTCATCGGCCGATGGGATCACAGTGGTCTTGTCCGATGGCTCTTTAGTGGTGTCGGCCGATGGATCTTCTTCATGCAGGTCAGCAGCTGCTGCATCGACCTCTTCCTCCATCACTTGTTCATCGAGGAATTCTTCCACGGAGGGGTCTAGTTCATCAAGATCGGCTTGATCATCAGTCTTGGCTTTCTTGCTAGTTTTTTGAGCTTTTTCTTTTGCTGGCACCTTCCTCTTGGGGTTTTCTTTGGTCATCGGCCCTTGGAGCAGTGATGATACCTTTGGGGCAGTAAGGCCGATGATTGACTCCAGAATAGTTGATCCTGATGGAGCCACGGTTTGAGCATAAGAAATTTTCCGCCCACTGTTGCTGATTGATGGTCATGGAGCATCAGGGACTTGGGGGCTGATGTTGTCAATAAGTTCTGTCAAGTAGTACCTGGCCGATTGATGGAATAGATTAGTAGCCCATTCCTGCCACCATGATTGGAAGCTAATATGGATGAAGGGGCTCAACCATAATCGGTTGCAGTCGCCCAAGTTTGGTACTCTAATCTCTAGAGCTTTGCTCATGACCAGGGTCGATGGGACTGTACCCCTGGTCTCTAGGAGCCGATGAAAGTGTAGACTGATCGGCAGTTGTCCTAACCCACATTGTCTGGCAGCCACCATGGGGTTATAGAACTCGTATGATAGATTGGTGTTCCTGCCTTGAAATATGCCTACTGGGAGCAGGCAAGGAGTGATGCCAATCATGAAGATTTCCCTTGAGACCATGTCATTATTTAGCTGGCTCAGGGTCAGATCGGCAGGGAGCTCGAATTCGGCGTCCGAAGGATATACAAACATGTCCATCTTGGCTGATGGAGGGCCAGTGTAGAACCGGATGAACCAGGTGGATATCTCTTCGGCCGATTGCTCTGCTCCAGGATAAACAGAGGCTGCTTCTCCAAAGGACATGCATCTCCTTGTTGAGGGATCTTCGTTGTCAGTATAGTCCGATGGGAAGGCAGAGTTTGATAATGGAGGCCGATCGACCATGGTGTTGGTGTAGATTGTCAACCATAGTTGGATGAACCACCATGGACCTCCATGCGCCACAGTTTGCTTTAGCATTAGATCTTGGGTGGCAATATGAAGTAGCCAATAGATAGCTCCAAGAAGGTATCGGCCAAGAGGAATCTGCTTCTTTTCAACCAGGGCTTGAGCCAAATGTTGACAGTTTGTAGTGGGGCCGCAGGTTGATCCACAGACGACAAATCTTTCTAACCATAGAGTTAGAAAGGCCACGTGCTCTCTTTCTGAGACAGACCCCTGTTCCATATGCTCAAATATGTACCCAGACCAACCTCCAATTTTCTTGGTCTTCAGCTTGTGTTTGCTATTGATGAGGAGGTTGAAGGGGTTTATCTCAGAGTGAATATCTAGCCCTGTCAGCATCTTGATATCAATCAGTGTTGGGGTCATCGGACCTTGCTGAAACAGGAAAGCATTTAAGGTGTTAGACCAGAAGTAGGTAGCCGATGACATAAGAGGCTCATTCTTCTTGGAATCGGCCAAAGACAGAGCAATGCATTGGCCGATTCCTATCTCATCCCAATGGACTTGTTTGGCCGCTGCAATCCTCTTGTACCAAGACTTGTAGCCATTGAGCTTGGATGGCCAAGACCTGAAGGTGTGCTTCCATGAAGCAACATTGGGCTTTACTTCCTTGAAGGGAATTCTGTTGGTTTCTACGTCTATCAACCAGGTTGGGTCAGAATTGCCCATGGGGCCTAACAGGAACCGGTGTGATTTGTCGTTGGTGGGGATCAAGATCTGGTTTTTGAAGACCTATGACAAGAGAACAACGGTAAAAAAATAAGATCCGGGGGGCAAGAGCAGAAACCCTATTTTTGAAGAATTCGGCGGGAAAATGAAAAGGTGAACTCGGAAAGGATTGACTCACCACGGGGATCTCAGAGGCATAGAACGGTAAGGAAGCCATTGATGAACTTGAGGAGGTCGCCGATGCGGGGGTCGATGCCGATGGGACGCCAAAGTGTTGCTGGAGTTCATAAGCGCGGATGGCTAGCGAAGGAGTGCGCGAAGAGATTGGCGGCGGAGGGCTGCAAATCTGGATCTGCGCGGTTTTCAGACAAACCCTAGCGAAGAAGTCGATGGGTTCCTCGGAGCTAATTCCGCCACATTATATAATGAAGCGGAATTGGGGGGCATGTGTTAACAGCAGATTTTTGTAATCTACTTGGAGAGGAAAAGGAAAACCGACGCAGAGAAGGCGGCTAAGTTGAAGTCGGACCAGGTCTCGTATCGGACTCGATAAGCGTATCGGACAGGAAGAAGCGCTAGCAGGAAGAGCATATCGGCCGATACGGATTCAATATGGCCATTGACTGAGGAAGCCAGGAAGTTGATAGAGTTAACATGGTCTTGGTCTGGGCTCGAGATAAGCTTTAAGGAAGTTGCCAAATAGAGATAAGGCTCGGTTTTAGGCAACTGTATCTTGTAAATCAAGTAGGTTTAGATCTAATCTATGGCAAGAGTCTGCCGCAAAGATTTGTTTGTTAAGTTGTAGATAAGATCGTGTCTTATCTGGACCATGTTATAATCTCGGGTATAAATATCCCGGTGGTATGTACATAGAAGCACACACAATTCAATACAACAAACAGTTTGTTTCAATCTACTTTCGGCGCATCGCCAACCCTCCCAAGAGGTTAACTCCGGCAAGTGCTTGCTTCCCTAGAGCAGAGGTAAGAACTCGTGCCCGATGATCTACATCGTCGGGGCTAGCGTGTCGCTTTAGACACGTTAAGCCTCGATGATGTGATCGTCGTTTATCATGTTTTGAATGATCTTGACTAGTGTCTTAATTATGCTTCGTCAGCGATTTACTCGTTTTAGGGTTTGTTGCCGACGGCAGTTTAATTACTATGCTTGGTTAGATCTTTCATTGCATCTACCATCCCCAAAAGCAATTGGCGACTTGATTTTCTTTGTGTTAAGTCTCAATTCACAGTTTGAGTTGCTATTGACCTTAGTCCTGTTTTGAGATTTAACTCAAAGCCTGTTTTTGGTTGTAATTAAGGATAGCACTGGGGTTTCAGCCAGTCTAACCTGGTACATATGATTATCTTAAAGTCTTTATGTGTATCTGCCATCTACATGAATGGATTGATAAATATAAATGTATTTGTTATAGATTACTCTTTAGGGTTTATCTGTGATCAGTATGTTTATATTGGTTGGTTAGTTCATATAGATTCACATTAGAGTATTAGCTAATGTAGTTATCTTTATTATCTCTTATCGGCCGATGTCATTAATTGACATCAGTATGTTGATGAAGGCCGATAAGATTAGGTTCATGCTTTAATCTCGCTTTATCATAAGTAAGCCGATATAGCTTTGCCCTATCGGCTGGGCTACGACAATGCGACATCGGCCTATCGGCCGATCGGTCATTGTTTTCTAACATGATTTACTTGTTTATCTTGTTGATTGTAGATCTAATCAACTGGCACGCCCTACACGCACCTAGGCAAGCCTTTGGACCTGCACTGGAGTAAAGCAAACCTCCCAGGCCGCCGTGGAAACGTGGAACCCGTTTGGTTGCAAGGCGGGTTGAAATTCTACGCCAACACCTGGGCACGATTCCCCTTGTTAACTCAAGCCGGCCAAGACTTGTCTTTACCCTACTACGTATTGTTACAACACTTCTATTTGGGTTTAGACAAGGAGTCCGCCATGTATCTTGATGCTTCCGCTGGAGGTTCGTTCTCACACAAAACGATAAACGAAGGACGGGAACTCCTGGATCGTATCTTGGAGAACACATCTTTCGTTCGTTGCAAAACCGTCTAGGAAATTGAGCATACACAAGAGGAACTCTCGACCGTTGAATCGGAGCCTTTAACCTCCACATCCCAAGATTCGACTGTTGAATCCTCACCCGAATCTTGGGAACCAAAGGAAGAAGAAATTTAGTCTTTGGAATTCCCATTCCAGTTTGAGGTTGATCTCTTTGAAGATTATGGAAACACCTCAAACTACTTCTGTCAGAAGAGACCACCGGTCCCGCGTAGTTCCCCTGCACCACTCAAGGAGAATCTCTTCAAAGAGACATTGCGGGAATTAACTACCATCATGAGTGATGAGTGGTTAAGGGAGGTGGAGCTTTCGTCTGAAGCAATTTGGATTAGATCCCCGTCCTTAACCATTCCTTGTCTCATGAGAGAGGCCATGGTGAAAACTCTTTATAATCCCATTGTTGGTGCAAACATTATGTCCGCAATGTTTGCATTGAATTGCTTAGGGGACAAACCGTTGGCACCAACAGACAAAACCTTCCGGAGCTTATCTGGTCCTATTATTGAAGGTTATGGCATTATCCGCAGAGTGCCAATTTGGCACAATGATGTCGAGGCCATCCTGGACTTCCATGTTTTCGAAGTCTTTGATTTCGACCTTCTCATAGGTTACCCGTTAGAAAAACTTCACCGAGAAGGAACTTCTCTAGGGAGCCTCGATGAAAATCTTGGGAAAACCGCTTTCGCCAACCCTATTTCTTGCTTATAATATCCAATGGCAAAACACCATCTCGAGTTTAACCCGATTGAGTATTTGTATCCCCATTCACGTCAGCCGATCCCGCTCTGTTTGAGGGCGGAAAACGTTCCACCCAAGAAGAGGACGATTCAAGGAATGAGACCGAATGATCATCATCACCCTTGATCGAGTTTAAGCCTCTTCCCTCTGGCCCACAATGTGGTGTTCTCGACTATAGTCAAGAATCGACCATGATCTTTCATGATAAACCTCTTGGGAAGGAGAACTGCTGGGCCTTGGAAGAGCTAGAAGAACCGACTCTGGAGTCCGATAGGAAGGACCATTTAGACAAGCATGAAAGCTTCTTTCTTGAACATCAAGAACCGTGTTCTCTTAAGGTATCTTCAGAGTCTGCCACATTTTATGCTGCAAGCACGTACAACCGCCTTAAGGTCCTCACCGGAAAAATATTTAGAAGGTTGGTTGTAGATGCATTTGTTTATCATAAACATGCAAATTTTGTGGTTGCACCTGTGGCACTAACCTTGCAACTACAACTTCAACGATGAATCAACAACTGGTGGTGAAGCTGGGGACGACATCGCCAATGGTGGCTGCCACGTAAAGGTTCCCCATGTTCAAGCTTTTGACCATAAACAAAGTGCTGCCAGGAGATACCCCGGATTAACATTTACCTTCATTAATAAAAGCAAGAACATGTTTTTAGGATAAGTTTGCCCTATGGTATTTTTGGTCACTAACCATTTCAGGTTAAGATTAAAAAGGACGATGGTCATGTGATGCCCAAGAACATGGGAGCTACATCAACTGTAGCACCTCGTTGCTTTTGGTGATGGAACAAGTTCTGAAGGAGGTTCGAACACCACACACTTGATTTTTGGTGTCCCGCGACACAAAATTCAAGTGTGGGGGAGGTTGGTACGTATCTCATAACAAGTTTCATTCATGCCAAAAATTCACTTTGATATAGAGATGATGTTAGTTCTTACCTTGCTGAAAAAAATTTCAAATAAAAAGGGTTTGAATTTGTCCTGCTTTTGACATTAAACAAAGCCATGCTAGGAGGTACCCGAAGTTCACCTTTCATACGCTCAGGTTTATCTCCATTTGAATATGACATGATCATGCTTCTTTTATCTATCCTCGCATGCTCTGGTTTGAATGAATATACGTAGTTCATTCATAGGCTATTTAAATTAAGCACGGTGCTTAAGTTAAAAAGTCTTTTATAATCAAATTAGACATTGTGTCGGGTTTGCTTAATGAACCATTGAGTTGATGCTTGAATAGATCCTAGTTGCATAGAGATGGACTAACCCCTATAGAGTGGGCAAGTCTTTGAGTTAATTCAAACTAAAGATAACCCAAGGCATTGGATACATGACAGTTGCACAACATACAGAAGAGGCGCAAAACCCTCTTGTGTTTATATGGAGGCAACTTTCATTTAGCCTTGTTTGAGTATGAGGAAGTTGGTGAAAAAAATTTAAAAAAAGAAAAAAATAAAAATGAGTAGAGAATCCTATAACGGATCATTTGTCGAGCACACAATTCACTAACATGCATAGCGGATGACATCCAGAGATATCGTGCAACACCATTCTAGGTAGCCATCGACTATGTGTTCATGTGGGTAAAAGCAATGCACAACGTTGCAACTGCACTTTGGACATATAGGACAACATGTCACTACAAACAGGTAAGAAAGTTAAGAATCCCCTTTACTTTCACTTCTTTTGACTTTCTTTGGAATAAAGAACCCATAGGTGATGCTTTCTTCGCGCACACATTCCCTATTTGGACTCAAGGTAAGTTTCAAGTAAGTTTTATTTCAATTGAATAAAATAAAGGTATTGACTCACCGGGCTTCACTGGGTGAGCCCCTCTTGCTTTAACTTGTTTTTTTGTCCATGAAACACCCCAGGTACAAGAACAAGTGTGGGGGTGATCTTGTGCTCACAAGATAAATTCACATGATAAGATCACCCATGTCCGTGCTACCCCACGACTCCTGCACGTTCACGAGATGAGACGTAGCAACCCTACGCACATGGCTATTCATCATCACACTCACTTTTGAGCGTTGGTTTGCACATTTATCCCTTATCTCCCTAATACTTGAGTTGGATTAATTTTGCCATATCTGAACTTAACTCAAGAGTTAAAAATGAGTATTGACATGATCAACTAGAGTATCTGACTTGCTTGCTAAATTGACTTACATGCTTCATATTCCTTGAACACACCTGTTGCTTGTGAATCATATCCATAGGACCACATGTTATCTAAGTTATTGATGCATGAGAGATAGCCTGATGATATGAACCTTACTCTTGATGATGAACCCTTGAGAATTTTATAAAAAAAAGAAATTACCATAGGACCACATGTTATCTAAGTTATTGGTGCATGAGAGATGGCCTGATGATATGAACCTTGCTATTGATGATGAACCCTTGAGAATTTTATAAAAAAAAGAAATTAAAAATGTCAGGGTTATGGATAAGGCATACCTCCTATCCTTAGGGTAATGAAGTATACAAATACGGATATCCTTAAGTGTACGGGAATGTTACCATAAGAGTAATAGAATTTTGCAGTGTATAAGGAAACCGTCTCCTCGAATAGAAGGTGTCAGAGTCCTATTCGGGGAGGAGGCAGACTTCATGATCTCGTACGAAGGAAATTCTTTTCGAGTTCTACTTGGAGACCAAGGCAACTGCGGTATCAATACAAGGACCCCAGGGGTACGGGATCATCGAATCAAAGCTTAGGCACTCGCCATAGAAGAAGCAATCCGGAGGACTCGAAGCCAACTCACCGCTAATCCCGTAGAATCATTCTCGACAGGGATCCAGTCAGTAACTCATCGGTTCTATTGTTCTCTATTGTATTTCCTGTGGTTCCGTCGTAATCCCATATAAACTAGACTAGGTCTATTACCTTACGAGGGACCTGAACCAATATAATCCTTGTCTTTTTGTATGCTTAATGTTGTTTCGTGTAGATCCTCGTACCAATGTACCCTAATACCCTCAGAATATGGTCTACGGGTATCACCGGTCGATAGTGACGCGCCAGATAGGGGGACTTTGTGCTCAAGGTTTCGCCGAGATGGCTTCAAACTCAAGGTTCTCCGATGACTATGCATGGATTCGAATCAGATCCATCGTCTTCCCTGTCTTTGCCATAGCTCCAATCTCACCTTCCCCGAATCCAGTTGGGATCGAGAACAACATCGCAAAGACAATGGAAGACAACCCTTTACTGGCAGCTCCTCCCGTCCCGTCAGAAAAGAGGGCGCCGACAACTTTAGCTCCTCGGAGGATTCCGAAAGCGGTCAAGCCCTTGACATCTGACAAGGGTCCGACGCCAACAAGGAAATCTCCGCCTAACCACAACACCTGGTGTTTGATCCACAAGACGTCGCAACACTCTTTGGTCGATTGCAAGGTGATACTCCATGTGAAGGCAAAACTTGATGCCTGCAAAGATTGAGCTATCCCGTGCACATCACCATACAAGGAGTGGTGCTCGATTCATAAATCAAAAAGTCACCCCCTTACCAATTGCAAGGTCTTCTTGATGGTTACTAGATCTATGATCTGAGCTTCCTTTTGTGCAATCCACCGACACCGAGATCAAACTCGAGCGGCATGCGTGGATGACGACAATCTTGGACCTCAGGATCGTATGATTGCGTACGTCGACACAGTTCCTCGCGAACCATCTGTCCTACACAGCCTTGATGACCAGGAATCTTCAAGGGAAGTAAACGTGATCGATGGTGCTGTGGAGGACGTACGAGAAGACAGCGAAGTATGTTCAGATGATCTAGAGGACCCTCACGGGCCCAAAGATTCTACCCGAACATTGGCCCAACATTTAAACGAGATTGGTTCCCTGCTTAGACATACTCCTTTTGATCCAGTGACCTCTTCGAAAGGAGATGCATGGGTGAGACAGATGCTATCGACGATCGCTAACCTCAATCAGCATTCTTGGTCGCAGCCGAACTGTCTCCCCAAGGTCCTTCCCGAGTTCGACAACTAGGCGACGATGCTCACGTGGCCGAGAACAACGATGCTCAGGCAGCCAAGCACAATGGCACTAAGGAGGTCCACAGCCCACATCCTAGTCAGGATCCGGGCCGCAACCCTCGGAACATCCCGAACCTGGTCCGTCAAACCCCTCCCCATCGACAAGGTCACGATCTACACGACCAGTTGAATGGCCAGAGGCAAGAACGACGACCACAAAACAAAGATGATAGCCACCAACCTCCCGCACCTCAGGGAGAACACGAAAGGCAAAATAATAACAACGATCGAGTCAGCCAAAGTGATGACCGAGATCGCCAGCATCACCACAGTCAGCAAGATGGCAACAACTGAGGTCGAGAGCGTTAGGGCGATAGCGATCGAGGACATAGACGTCGGGATGACGACTGACAACGAGACTCGTGATCCCCTAACTCATGGAGGGACTGGGAACGAGGCCACAGATCGGGAAGCTGTGCTCCCGATCACGACGACCCCTCATCGTCATCATCTTGGGCGGGTTCACATAGAACGCAAGGACGCTACCCTCCTTTCATGCCGGGAGGTGGATGTCAGGCTTTTACATCTACAGTACTAGAGGTGCGATGGTCAATCAAATTCCATCTTGCCACTATACAAAAGTATGACGGTAACACTGATCGAGAGGAATTCCTACACGTCTACTCTACGGTTCTCTATGCGGCTGGCGCATACGACAACGCGCTCACAGACTACTTGCCGGCTGCGTTGAAGGGATATCCCCAGTCGTGGCTGGTTCACCTCCCACTAAATTCAATTTCTTCCTGGGAGGACTTGTGGCAACAATTTGTCGCCAATTTTCAAGGGACCTATAAGCGACATGCGGTCGAGGACAACTTACACGCCCTTAAACAGAACCAAGGTCAATCCTTAAGGGACTATATACGACGTTTCAATGAATGCTGAAATACGATCCCCGAGATCACTGACGCTTCTGTCATACATGCGTTCAAGTCAGGCATCCGAGATCGCGATACCATACATGAAATGGCAACAAGATGTATCACTTCCGCCATGGAGTTGTTCGAGGTCATCGATAGATGTGCCCATGCCAACGATGCCCTCAGGAGGAAATAAGGAAAAGGCAAAGCGGTGGAGGAGAAACAGTCGACTAAGAAAGATGCGCCAGAGTCAAGCAAGAAGCAGAACAGGAATCGCAAGAAGAAAGGGAAGCGTATGTAGAATCAAATGTGTTTGATTATCATTTTATGTGATGAAACATTGGTGGCTTGCGACATTTTATGTGTGTAATATTGGTTTATTGAGATGGTATTTCATGTGATTATATATGATTGATTTTGTGAAGAGTTGTGCGGATTTGACCTGGAGGTCAGACCGACCAGGCATGACCGATCAGACCGGAGTTATGCGCGCGGTCAGACCGGCCAGCCCGCAGTCTGACCGGGAGGTTACCTGTTCGCTTTCGGTTTCGGTTTATCTTTTCGGTTACGGATTGTTTCTTCATGGATTTGACTTTTAGATGGTTTCTATGCATATGGTTACTGTTGTTATACTAATGTGAGTCAAGTTTGGATGAACTTGTGCTCGGAATATGGTTTCTTTATCGTATATGTGCAGGTATTGTTAAGGCCTCGGGATAGTGTTGCCGGTGATGGATCGGAGTCGACTTGGGAGAAATGGACGTCCGGGGATCAAGAGATCACGTGGGATACTAAAAGGCTAGAGGATAATGCACGTGGAAGATAGAGAATTCATATGGTATATGATAGGAATCGTGTACGAATGGAAAGAGGAGTTGAATTTGGAAGGGAGTCCAAATTCGAGAAGATGGATGGAGATAAGGAAAGAGATGAGTTTGAAGCTTGCAAGAGAGGGTTTCCCACGTGGTTGGGAGTCCTAATTCATGAGAGATTCGTGGGTTTTGTACAGCCTACTTCGTGTATAAATAGAAAGGGAGGGTGTGCCTCCTAGATATTGATTGTGTGGTTCATAAGTTGAGAGAATAGCTAGGGTTTCGAATAAGGTCGAGATTTTGATGAGGAGTGCTGTTGTTGCACTTTGTAAACACTTTTAGATGCAATAAAGTTGAGAGTTACAATTTATATCTTCGAGTTTGTCATCTACCGGTGTTTTCTGGGTCCCGACGGTCTAACCGAAGGAGTTCGTGCGGTCTGACTGGCGGGAGTGTGGCGGCGGTCTAACCGGAGGCAAGGCGGCGGTCTGACCGGCCAGGAAGGGCGGTCTGACCGACGGATATACGGCGGTGTGACCAGCAGTACTTCGACAGCGGTAGTACGATTTTGTTCTTGAGATTGATTTTGTTTTTCTAGATTGGTTTCGTTGGATTCTAGAGGTAATTTGTGATTTGGTTAAAGTTTTGGTTTTCCCTACCATTCACCCCCCCTCTGGTAGGTTTGATTACTCTGTTTCGATCCTACAAGTGGTATCAGAGCCTCGTTCTTGATTAGATCTTTGTTGTTTTTCTGATCTATTTGATATGGCTGAAAAGTTTTCAAATGAACCTCATATTTTCAATGGAACTGACTTTGATTATTGGAAGAAAAAGATGGAATCTTATATAACATCTCAAGGATATGACACTTGGCTAAAAGTTGCACAACCTTATGAAATTCCTGCTCGTATTGATACTCCTGCTCTCAAGTTAGATTTTGAAAATAATTGCAAAGCTCGCAATATTATTCTTAATGCAATTTCTCGCTCCGACTTTGATTGTGTTTCGCATCTTGCTACTGCTAATGAGATTTGGAAGGCTTTGAATGATTTTCACACTGGATCTTCAAACATAAAAGAGTTGCGAAAAGATGTTTTCAAAAAGGAGTATATCAAATTTGAGATAACACATGGGGAGTCTTTGGATGATTATCTGGGTCGTTTTAACAAAATTTTGAGTAATCTTAGATCTGTTGATACTTCTTATGATGTTAATTATTCTCAGTATGAGGTTGCTCGTCACTTTATGAACGATCTTGATATGAAGGTTTGGGATGTTAAGGTTACTTTGATTCAGGAATCTATTGATATGAACACTTTAACTTTGGATGTTCTTTATACTAAATTGAAAACTTATGAGATGAACATTCTTTCTAAGAGGACTGATTCGAAATTTTCTGCTTTGGTGTCTTCTTCTGCATCTTCTTCTGATTCTACTTCACAGTCGATGTTTACTTCTTTCTCTGCCATGTCCGATGATCAACTGGAGGAAATCAGTGAGGAGGACTTGGTATCGCTTGCTAATAGAATCTCTCGAGTTGTGAATAATGCTAGGTTCAGGAGAAGAGGAGGACCAATCCGGTGTTTCGGGTGTGGACAACCAGGACACATCCGCTCTCAGTGTCCCAAGGCTGGAAAGGGTACACAGGAGGAACCAAAGGCTCAAGATGGATCCAAGGACGCCAAGCAGAACAAGAAACAGGCAAAGAACATGAAGATGAGGAAGTACTACCAGAAGGCCTTGGATGAAGCTTTTGCAGCTGTGCAAGGATCCAACGACGTCGAGTATTCAGATGATGATGAGGACGACAAAGGAAAAAATATCGCTGGAGTTTGTCTCATGGCAAAGAATATTGCAGATTCTAATGAACAGAATAGGTAATAAACGCACCTAGTGTTGAATACCTTCAAGAAGTAATTGCTAGACTTGGTTATAAGATTTCTAAATTTGAAAAGAAGATTAATCAACATGAAGTGGTTATTGATTCTCTAAATGTTGAAAACAGTCGATTAAAATCTCTTGTTTCTGATGATGATGAATGCAAGTCGTGTGATGTTTTATTTGCTGAAGTTAATGCTGTTAGAGAAGTCAATTGGTCTAATTGCAAAAAACTTGATGTTGAAATTAAGAAATCTAAAAAACTTGAATCTTGTCTTGCTCTTAGCTTTGCCATGAATACTAGATTGATTGATGAGTTGTTCTTAACTAAAAGAGCTTTGAATAAATGTCAAGTTGCTTTGTTTGCTAGCTCTATGTTTAATGTGATTAGCTCTAAAAGGTTAAAACAATCTAGTGCAAAACCTTGTTCAACATGTCTTGCTAGTGATTTGAAACTAAAAAATGCTTTAGCTAGGGTTAAGCATATGGAAGAAATAGTTAAGCAAGATGAAGTGTTTTCTTGTCAAACGTGTAGAAAAAACAAAGGTTTTTTGGATGCTTGTAAAAATTGTGCTACTTTGACTCAAGAGGTTTCTTACTTAAAAAGTTCCTTGCAACGTTTTTCCGATGGTAAAAAGAACCTCACCATGATTTTGGATCAATCAAAAGTTAGCACAAACAATCGTGGTTTAGGTTTTGACCCTTATAGTCACTTTTCTAGACATCCTCCTGTTGTTTTGAGCATAACTGAGAAAAGTGAAATTTTGACTAAACCTAATTCTAAACCTCCTGTTTTTAAGTCTGTTGGCATTATGACTTCTTTGAGTGCTTCTTGTTCTACAAAACCTGTTGCTAGTACTAAATCTGTGTTTAATGCTAAATCTGTTGTTAGTACTAAAAATACTGTTAATGCTAAGCCTGTTGTCTCAACTTGTGCATCAACTCATCGTGAAAAGTATATCTGTTCTTTTTGTGGTAAACATGGACATATTGCTGGTTTCTGTTTTAGACTCGCTAGGAAACAGAAAAAGGAATGGAAGATACCTTTTGCAAAACAAAGGTGGCAAAAATCAGTTTTTTTCTCGAGGCAGGCGGTCAGACCACAGATGGACCGGCGGTCAAACTGGAGCTGTACCACCGGTCAGACCGGTGGGAAGCTGTCGGTCAGACCGCAGGTACAGAGGCGGTCAGACCGGCCTTGGGCAAACTTTTCTAACAGGAAACGTGTTGAATTTTCTACTGGTTATGTTCCTGTTGGTTCTGGTCGTGTGTCTCAGTACTGGATTCCTAAATTTTTATTATCTAACCCCAGTACTGAGGCTTCGGCATATGCTTGTGTGTAGGTACTTTTGGCGAGGAGGGAGAACGTGTGGATCGTTGATTCCGGTTGTTCGCGACACATGACCGGTGATAAAAGTTGGTTCCCCTCCCTCACGAAGGCATCCAGGAAGGATTCAATCATCTTCGGCGATGCTTCTACTAGCACGATCACTGCAACTGGATCTATCAAGGTAAGTGATAAGTTTACATTGAATGATGTCGCTTTGGTTGAAAATTTGAAGTACAACTTGCTCTCCGTTTCTCAAATTATGGATGAAGACTTTGATGTTTTATTTAAGAAAAGTGGAAGTAAAGTTTTTGATTCATCTGGTGATGTTGTGCTTACTGTTTCTCGCTATGGAAGAATTTTTAAAGCTGATTTTGAAAATAGCGTTTCATCAGAAGTTACATGTCTTGTTGCAAAATTTTCAAAAGATGTGATGTTTTGGCATCGTAGACGTGGACATGTTGGCTTTGATCATCTCACTAGGATTAGTGGTTCTGAACTTGTTCGTGGTTTGCCTAAGCTTAAGAAAGATCATGATTTGGTTTGTTCTCCATGTCATCATGCTTAGATGATTGCTTCTTCACATACTCCTATATTTTCTGTGATGACGGATGCACCAGGACAGCTTTTACATATGGACACTGTTGGTCCCGCTAGAGTGCAATCCGTTGGAGGAAAGTGGTATGTTTTGGTTATTGTTGATGATTTTTCTCGATATTCTTGGGTTTATTTTATGGCAACTAAAGATGAAGCTTTTGAACACTTTAAAAGTTTATATCTTCGTTTGGCTCTTAAATTTCCAAACTCCTTGAGAACTATTCGAAGTGATAATGGTGGTGAGTTTAAAAACGCTACTTTTGAAAGGTTTTGTGATGAAAAAGGTCTTGAACATCAATTTTCATCTCCTCGTGTTCCTCAGCAAAACGGTGTTGTTGAAAGGAAAAATCGTTCTTTGGTTGAGATGGCTAGGACTATACTTGATGAATATTCTACTCCTAGAAAATATTGGGCTGAAGCTGTTAACACTGCTTGTTATATTTCCAATCGTATTTTCTTAAGATCTAAACTTGGAAAAACTTCTTATGAGCTTCGCTTTGGACACACACCGAAGATTTCTCACTTGCGTGTTTTTGGGTGTAAATGTTTTGTGCTCAAATCTGGAAATTTGGACAAATTTGAATCTCACTCTCTTGATGGTCTTATGTTGGGATATTCTGCGCATTCACGAGGTTACCGTGTACTTGTTTTAGAGACTAATAAAATTGTTGAGACTTGTGAAGTCACTTTTGATGAGGCTAGTCCAGGTACTAGACCCGAAATTTCAGGTACTCTATCACAAGTTTAGGGGGAGGATATTTTTGTGGAGGAAAGCGATGACGAGGACGACGAGGCGTCGGCCGGTCAGACCGGTGGTATACCGTCGGTCAGACCAGAGGCAGAGGAGCAGTCAGACCGGCGGGATGGCGATTCTTCGGGAGCTTCGGGTACAGATGCTAATAGACCTCCAGAAGCTTCAACTTCGTCAGAATCAACTACAGAAAATGAACAATCGTCAGATTTGAGTGCTCCACTTCGTATTCAACGACTACATCCTCCGAAACAAATAATAGGTAATTTGGGTGAACGTACTACAAGATCAAAGGGAATTTGAGATGAGCATGATGGGAGAATTGACTTACTTTTTGGGATTGCAAATTAAGCAAACACCTCAAGGTATGTTTGTTCATCAAACAAAGTACACCAAGGATCTTCTACGACGCTTCAAGATGGACGATTGCAAGCCTTTGACTACGCCGATAGGAACTTCTACTGTTTTTGATCCTGATGAAGATGGTGAAGCTGTAAATCAAAAGGAATACAAGAGTATGATTGGATCATACTCTACCTCACCGCTTCAAGACCGGACATACAATTTGCTGTGTGTTTATGTGCTCGATTTCAAGCTTCTCCAAGGGCTTCGCATCGACAAGCTATGAAACGCATCATGAGGTATTTGAAACACACTCTTGAATTTGGAATTTGGTATTCTACCTCTTCATTTATATGCTTGAGTGGTTATTCGGATGCGGATTTTGGAGGTTGTAGAATTGATAGAAAGAGTACTAGTGGTACATGTCATTTTCTTGGTACTTCTTTGATTACATGGTCTTCTCGAAAACAATCCAATGTTGCTCAATCAACGGCTGAGTCTGAGTATGTTACTGCTGCTAGTTGTTGTTCCCAGATTCTTTGGCTTATTTCAACTTTGAGAGATTATAATATTGCTTTTGATAAAGTTCCTCTCTTTTGTGATAATACTAGTGCTATAAATATTGCTAAGAATCCTGTTCAACACGCACGCACTAAGCACATTGATATTCATTTTCACTTTTTGAGGGATCATGTTGAGAAGGGAGATGTGGAATTGAAATTTGTGGATACAAAGTTGCAACTTGCAGATATTTTCACTAAACCATTGGATTCTTCTCGCTTTGCTTTTCTAAGGGGAGAATTGGGAGTTATTCATCCTTTTGGCATCATTTGAGGGGGAGAGTTGTTGGCTCTTTGTTGTATGCATATTTTCTTTCTTCTTTTATTTTCTTTTGCATTCATGTTTTAATTCATGCATGGTGTCAAAAATATCAAAAATATAAAAAAATGAGAAAAAGGAAAAAGAAAAGGATGGATGAGCTTTGTTTTATATCTTTAGTATATTCTAGTGCTTGCTAGCAATGCTTGTAAGATAATTTGATTACTATATTAGCTTGTGTGCATTTTAGTAGTTATATGAGCTTTGAATATTGTTTTTAAGTGATATGATACATGACACATAATTCTTTTACTTGAATTAATGAAATATGCAATATTGAAGCAAGTGCTTAGGTTGGCTGATTAATGCTTGTATATATATTTTATGGCTTGTTATTCCTCATGATAATCCTTTTGTTCCAATCACTGCAAGAGTCCATCCGTGCTTTTTATATAAAAAAATAAAATCAAAAAAATGAATACCGAATCCTTGGAAACAGTCTTGACGACAAGGACGTATTCGCAGTGAAATAAAAAAAAGGGTGCCGAATCCTTGGAAACAGTCTTGACGACAAGGACGTACCCGCAATAGTTAAAAAGTTCAAAAATAAAAAGCTTAAGGTTCTCTTGGTTATTTTTGGAGAAGGAAATTAACTTGAGAAAGAGTATCAATGCTATAGGTTTATATATTTGGTTTTTTCTTTCAGGCTTTGCAATTGTGAATATGTTGCATTTTAAATCGTTGAAATCATGAATCATTAATGTTGACTTGATCTTATTTATAATCTTTAAGGTTCATGTTTTTACTTTAGTGCATGTTTGTTAATTAGCTAGTCACTTTTTCTATCTTGTCATTGCAATACATGTACTTGAGTTACTTTTGGTATATTGCAATGCTTATCCCCGCTAATGATACATTGATGAACTCATTGTCAAAAGGGGGAGAACAAGGTAATAAAAAAAATTTTCTTTGAAAATCTTCTGGCATTTGTAATGCTTTTTGGGTTGCTTCACAAAACAACATAAACCAATTGATTTTGTTGGGTTTGCCAATGGTTTCATCAAGGGGGATATTGTAGAATCAAATGTGTTTGATTATCATTTTATGTGATGAAACATTGGTGGCTTGCGACATTTTATGTGTGTAATATTGGTTTATTGAGATGGTATTTCATGTGATTATATATGATTGATTTTGTGAAGAGTTGTGCGGATTTGACCTGGCGGTCAGACCGACCAGGCACGGCCGGTCAGACCGGAGTTATGCGCGCGGTCAGACCGGCCGGCCCGCGGTCTGACCGGGAGGTTACCTGTTCGCTTTCGGTTTCGGTTTATCTTTTCGGTTACGGATTGTTTCTTCATGGATTTGACTTTTAGATGGTTTCTATGCGTATGGTTACTGTTGTTATACTAATGTGAGTCAAGTTTGGACGAACTTGTGCTCGGAATATGGTTTCTTTATCGTATGTGTGCAGGTATTGTTAAGGCCTCGGGATAGTGTTGCCGGTGATGGATCGGAGTCGACTTGGGAGAAGTGGACGTCCGGGGATCAAGAGATCACGTGGGATACTAAAAGGCTAGAGGATAATGCACGTGGAAGATAGAGAATTCATATGGTATATGATAGGAATCGTGTACGTATGGAAAGAGGAGTTGAATTTGGAAGGGAGTCCAAATTCGGGAAGATGGATGGAGATAAGGAAAGAGATGAGTTTGAAGCTTGCAAGAGAGGGTTTCCCACTTGGTTGGGAGTCCTAATTCATGAGAGATTCGTGGGTTTTGTACAGCCTACTTTGTGTATAAATAGAAAGGGAGGGTGTGCCTCCTAGATATTGATTGTGTGGTTCATAAGTTGAGAGAATAGCTAGGGTTTCGAATAAGGTCGAGATTTTGATGAGGAGTGTTGTTGTTGCACTTTGTAAACACTTTTAGATGCAATAAAGTTGAGAGTTACAATTTATATCTTCGAGTTTGTCATCTACCGGTGTTTTCTGGGTCCCGACGGTCTGACCGAAGGAGTTCGTGCGGTCTGACTGGCGGGAGTGTGGCGGCAGTCTAACCGGAGGCAAGGCGGCGGTCTGACCGGCCAGGAGGGGCGGTCTGACCAACGGATATACGGCGGTGTGACCAGCAGTACTTCGACAGCGGTAGTACGATTTTGTTCTTGAGATTGATTTTGTTTTTCTAGATTGGTTTCGTTGGATTCTAGAGGTAATTTGTGATTTGGTTAAAGTTTTGGTTTTCCCTACCATTCACCCCCCCCTCTGGTAGGTTTGATTACTCTGTTTCGATCCTACAGCGTAAAGCGGAGGCAGAGGTCTTTGCTGCATAGCAAACGAACCCACCCCAAAGACGCCCAGGCCCACAAGGCGATGAAGCTGTGCGACAATGGTGCCCAATACACAAAACTAGTACTCATACCTTGGAGGAGTTCCAAGTCTTCAAAAAGGCTTTGGCAAAATAGTTGACGGTTGAAAAAGGAAAGTGAGTTCGCGTGGTCGAGTGGAGCACTGATGATCTCTTGTCTGACGATGAACCCGCGTTCCCAGAATTCGACTAGCACATAGCTCACATCTTTGGAGGATCCAAGTCATACACCTCCAAGCGCGAGTACAAGAAAGTAGAGCGTGAGGTCTGCTCTACATCACGCGGAGCTGCTGCCAAGATGAGATGGTCCCGGCAGAAGATCGAGTTCTCCGAGGCCGACCACCCGACAACAATTATCACAAGTCGATATCCAATAGTAGTGGAACCCACTATTCGGAACATCAAGGTTGCGAGGGTTCTCGTCAACGGCGGCAGCTCCATCAACCTACTTTTCGCTAGCACCCTCGACACAATAGGCATCCTATGAAGCGAGCTTGTTCCTTTCGAATAGCCCTTTCATGGGATCACACCAGAGTCGTCATTGAGACCACTGGGAAGATTACGTTGCAGTAACATTTGGCCAATCAGACAACTTTCGACATAGAGGATTTTGATACAACTTATAACGCTATTCTTGGAAGGACTGCGCTGCGAAGTTCATGGCAGCATCACACTACACGTACCAGTTGATCAAGATACCGATCCAAAGAGGACAATCACGATTCCAGAGAACACTAAAGTTGCAGTGCGACAAGAGGAGCCTCGATATAGTCGAGCATACTCCCGCTCCACCCACCACTACAGAACCTCCCCGGAAAGTGACCAAACCCAATATGACTCCTATGCCCGATGGCGCTATCAAGATCATCCCGCTGAACAGTAAGAACCCCAACAAGATAGTCAAGATCGACGCAATGCTCAATAGCAAATAGGAACTCGAGCTCATCACCTTCCTCTGCGATAATGCAGACGTGTTCGCCTGGCAACCGTCCGACATGCCTGGGGTCCCTAAGGAGGTGATTGAGCACAAACTCATGGTGCATCACGATGCCAAGCCAGTTAAACAAAAATTGCGTCTGTTCGCCCAAGACAGAAAGGAAGCCATCCGCGAAGAGCTTGACAAACTCCTCAAGATCGGCTTCATCAGAGAAGTCTTTCATCCAGAGTGGCTTGCCAACCCCGTAATGGTACGCAAGTCCAACGACAAGTGGAGGATATGTGTAGACTTCACCGACCTCAACAAGGCATGTCCCAAGGACTACTTTCCCCTTCCTCGCATTGACCAACTAGTTGACTCGACAACTGGATGTGAGCTTTTGAGCTTTCTCGATGCATACTCCAGTTACCACCAAATCAGCATGGCCAAAGAGGACGAGGAGAAGACAACATTCATCACACCTTTCAGTGTTTTCTGCTATACCAAAATTCCCTTTGGATTGATCAACATGGGTAACACATACTAGTGTGAGATCCAAGGAGCCTTCGACAACTAGATCGGCAAGAACATGGAAGCCTACGTCAACGATGTGGTAGTCAAAACAAAGACCGATGAAAAACTCATCGATGACCGAAGGGAAACATTCAACAATCTCCGCCGACATCGACTAAAGTTGAACCCGGAGAAGTGCACGTTTGGAGTACCGTCGGGAAAGCTGCTCAGGTTCATCGTCTCTGGACGCGGCATCGAAGCAAATCCCGGGAAGATCAAGGCCATCGAGAACATGAAGTCATCGACCAGACTCAAGGAAGTGCAGAAACTGACAGGGTGTATGGCGTCTCTAAGCCGGTTCGTGGCCACGATTAGAGAATGAGGGCATCCTTTCTTTGCTTTACTCAAAAAGCAGGATAGATTTGAGTGGACACAGGATGTCGATTACACGTTTATCGCATTAAAGCGGTACTTGTCCAACCCCTCTGTACTCGTTGCCCCACAGCCAAATGAAAAACTTTTTCTCTATATCGCAGCCACACCCTACTCTGTTAGCACTGTGATCATTGCCGAGAGGGACAATGTACAACATCTGTGTACTATGTCAGTAAGGCCCTCCACGATGCCAAAGCTTAGTACCCGCAAATCCAAAAGTTGCTCTACATTGTGGTCATGACATCGCGGAAGCTGCGCCACTACTTCTAGGCCCATAAAGTCACGGTCGTCTCTTCTTTCCCCGTGGGCGAGGTAGTCAGGAACAAAGATGTCGTAGGACGCATTGCCAAGTGGGTCGTTGAGCTCAACCAATTTGATGTCCACTTCATGCCACGTACAGCCATCAAGTCCCAAGTTCTCACCAATTTCGTTGTCGACTGGACCGCTCCTAAGGACGGTACAGCTGGTCGTACAGACAACGAGACATGGACAATGACTTTCGACGGGGCCTTCAAAGGCTAAGGAGCAGGCGTGGGATTCATCCTTACATCGTCAACCGGAGATCAGTTCAAGCATGCCATACATCTCAATTTTCGGGCAACAAACAACACCGCAGAGTACGAAGGATTACTCGCCCGGTTACGGGCAACCGTGACACTTGGAGTAAAGCGATTGATTTCGAAAAAGGACTCAAAGTTAGTCACCAACCAAGTTCACATGGATTACAAATGCTCGAACCCAAAGTTAACCAAGTACCTTGCTTAAGTTAGGAAGCTGGAGCGAAAGTTCAATGGCCTCGAGGTGCGTTACGTGTACCGCAAGGACAACACCGAGGCCGACAACCTAGCACGGACCACGTCCAGAAGAGAACCTGTAGAGCCAAGTACCTTTTTGGATGTCCTAATGACACCTTTAGTTAAACTTGCTAGCAACGAAGTCACCTTAGCCAGCGCCGAGAACAACTCGAGGGCTACTCCAGAGATCCACAATGTGGTGGCCGAGATTGAGATCACTGAACACTGGCGGACTAAGCTAATCAACTTCTTGGATGCCGACAAGCTATCGGACGATGACACTGAGGTAGAAAAGCTCTCCCATCAGGCAAAACTTTATTGTATGATCATCAACGATCTATACAAAAAAGCCCCGAACTGAGTCTTGCTCAAGTGTGTCTCCCCCGAAGACGGCAAAGACTTACTACTCGACATCCATGAAGGCATCTGCAGATCTCATGCCGGCGGGCGAACTTTGGTCGAAAACGCCTTCCGACAACAATTTTTCTTGCCAATAGCCCTTCAAGACGCTTGCGACTTGCTACAACGGTGTGAAGCCTGCCAATTCCACAGCAAAGACAGCAAGATGCCAGCCCAAGCGCTGCACAATACCCCTCTCAGCTGGCTGTTCTCATGTTGGGGGCTTGACTGTAACACACCTAAAATTTGAATTTCAAATTTTGACTTAGATAAAACAATAAAAATGTGTTTCCAAATTTATGTCTAAAATTTTTCCACTAAATGACCTAGGTGAGACTAATATGACTAGATCCCATGTGGAAAATTGTGAAACTTTTTCCTTTCTAACTTAAAATTAAAACAAAACATATAGTGAGTGCTAGCATTTGCATGAGTTCTTTGTGTGGTTTGAGTCCTTTTAAATGTTTTTGGATGTTGGATGCATTTCATAATAGGTCTCATGAATATAAAGGATAGGTAAAGTTATTAACTTAATCATAATGAAATCATACCATAAGCTTTATTTAGTGAATCATAAACCTAAATGAATACAAACTTACAAATAACTTTGGAAAGTATTTATGAAGACGTAAGGATCAAGTCTAACAACACCACCTAAGACCAAATATTACGCAAATATAAATTTTACAAATCCTTTAATAACATCTTCATAATAATAGCTTATATGTAAAGTTAAGCTCAATGAATATCTAGAAATAATTGGTGTAAGATAAAATCATGGAAAAATTCATGTAGACACTACTCAATATATATAACTCACTGGAATTTTGGTATGATTTAATATTTACATTTAATACCTCAAATAAATAGGTCAAAGCAGTCAAATAATGAGATATTTTTAAACTCTAATTGGCAAAAGCATTACATCACTCAAGTATGCATAAAGTCACATAAGAATGTGTATGACACATAATTTATTCAAATACTAGTTTATTTATAATGCAAGAATATAATTTTTCCAGAATTTATATCACTGGTTTTAACCTCTTAAAAATTCAAGCTAGATTCAACCAAGCCATTCTTATTTATTTTACTGAGAAAAAACTTTATTGAATTTTTGAATGAAACCTGGCAAAATGGAAACTATATTATTTTATCTATCACCACAAAAATCCACCCTAATTTATCTGGTCCATAAATTAAACTATTGAATTACAAACAAAGAGGAGTATAATTAATTCTTAAAATTACTAAAGACTATTTACACCTAGTTTTCTACCCACCCCTCTCACTCTAGTCTTGTTTGCTACGCCTGGGACCCACAATGCAGCCACTCAAGCTCACTCATCTCTGTTTCCATTACCTCCTTTATTTCCACTCAGTGCAGCCGAGAGAGCGAGATCGAGGGCGGTGGTGTGGCCGACGCGGACGGCGGGCATGCTCAACGCGTGGAGACCCGACGTGGAAACTCTGAACTCCTCCTTTTCTTCTCCCAGCTGCGTCACCCATCTCTACTCTTCACTCCATCGCTGAGCTCACCGAGAGAGAGCCCTCAGCCCCTCCGTCGCCCTCAAACTCGCCGTCGGCCGTGAGGAAGACAAAGGCCGCCATCGTCGTCAAGCTGCGCTCACGATCAACTATTTCCCGTTCCATACTCCTCTCTCCATGCTGAACATTTTCTCTTTTGACACCGAGTCATTTAATTCACTGTAGCAACGGGAACGCTGCCATGTCATTGACGTCCCTAGAGCGTGCTCTGGACCTTATCGCCGGTGGCATCGTCGTCGCACAAGATGGATGGGACCACTGTAGGCCAAGCTACTGCGCCACCATCACCACCATGAACTCCTATGCAAAATCCCTCAAGAAACCCGAAGGATTGTGCACCGACGAGGGAGATCGCCGTCGTCTTCTCAAACTCCGGTCGCCGAGCGCCATCACCAATTCCTCCCTCACCGGTGATTTTTGAACCTTTGCATCATGGGATAATAATTCAGTTAGGGTGCATGACAATGTTCTGGAATCTGTAGACAGCTGCATTCATGAATTTGTGTAGCCCAAACCATAAGAGATAAAGTGTGAATCTTTTGACAGTAGCTTGTAGACATACCCAGTAGACTCCATGAATTTTGGTAGAATTTTTGAATCTTTGCATCATGGTCTAAGAGTTCATTTAGCACTGCATAGTCATATCCTGAAATCTGAAGTTAATATGATTGAAAAATTCATGCAACCTAAACTAAACTATAAACTATAAGTGATAAAATCTTGGTTTCTTCAGGGAAGCTTAACAACTTAAATAAGCATTACCCAGATTTTTGCTTAATTTTTTTTTCATTTTCGAAATCTGTCATAACAATTCGACAAAGACTATAGGCAAATATTTTCAGCACTGTATTACCTTCCTTATACATTATTTCAGAAATAATAGAAGTGGCTTGTTAGCAAAAAAAAAAAAGGAATGATTTTGGAATCTGAGTTGAGATGGCTCAATGTGCAAATTTTGTACCCCTTCTTGGTTGGTTGCAAAATTTGTGTATTGCAGCTACTCACAAATATTCCATAAGTAATTCATTTTAGCTCCAAATGGGCAAAACTAAAATTTGTTGGATTCACAAAAGTATGTACCTAAGCACTGTACACGAACCTCTGGAAGCAACTGTAAGATCGACCAGCTTGTGTGCGGTCAGACCGGCCAGCCCGCGGTCTGACCGGCCGACTCCCTGTCGGTTTCGGATTTGGGTTGTTTCATTGGATTTCTGTGATTATTCAATGTCTACGACTTCTATTCGGTTTCTATACGTATGTGATGCTGTTATGTGCTAACAATGAGTCAAGTTGGTGAAAACTTGTGCTCGGATATGGATTTTGTGTTCGATTCATGTGTAGGTAATCTTGAAGCCTCGGGAGAGTATTGCCGGTGATGGATCGGGAGTCAATTTGGGAGAAGATGATGTCCGGACAATCAAGATGTCATGCGGGATACTTAGGTTCAAGATTGATGCACGTGGTTGAGATGATTCCATATGGCATGAGATGGAGTTATTGTATGCGTATGGAAGTTGGAGTGAAATTTGGATAGAGTCCAAGTTTGGTAATTTTGATTATGTAAAGTTTGTTGCTGATATGAGGAGGTTTTCCTAGGGGATTAGGACTCCTTGTATGAGTAGAATTCGTGGCTAGGGACAGCTGCGATGAGGGTATAAATAGAGGGGCAGAGTGTTGCCTCTAGATATCGAGTTTTAGATAATAGAGTTGAAAGAAAAGCTAGGGTTTCGAGTTTGTTCGAGATTGTGGAGAGGAGTGTTGTGGTTGCACTTTGTAAACACTAGTTAATGCAATAAAGTCGTGAGATTTGATCTACATCTTCAAGTGTTTTTCTACCGGCGTTGTTCTGGATCTCAACGGTCAGACCGAAGTACTACGGGCGGTCTAACCGGTGAGAGGCAGCGGTCCAACCGGCGACACCACACCGGTCAGAACCGGGGCGCTCGGGCGGTCAGACCAGCTGCGGCGTTTTGACGGCAACGGCGGCGGCGGCGATCTACATCGAAAAGAGGGTAACTTTAATTTCCGCTTAAAGTTTTTGGTTTTTGGTGTTACAACCATTCACCCCCCTCTAATTGGTTTGGTTAGTGGGATTCGATCTTACAGCAACCATATCCAAAACGTGACTAAAATTTGAATAAAGAATTAATGCTAAATAACGATATAGAAACTTCTAAAATTTATATAAAATTTATTCCAACTACAAATGAGGTGATTCTAGATTTGTTAGATCGGCAAAACCATGAACTTAATTGTTGTACTATAAAATGAGGCACTTACAGTACCCAAAATACTTCTAAAATTCAATATAGCTAATAAGGTCTAAAATGTGACATACAACTTATAAAATCCATAGGAAAATCATGTTAACTCATTTTGAGATGTACTAAATTTTAGTGTACTCACAGAACCATGCTAGTAAAATTCATGCACTGAAACTTGACATTTCAGTAACAAAATCATCACTAAATATTTGTGTAGTAAAATAATTAGTATAGTGCAAACTACAAACTATAAAATACATACAAACTTTATTCTAACTCAAAATAATGTAATTCCTGATGGGTTAGGTTAGTAATCACATGACTTTGTTTCTAGCAATTAAAATTTGGCACATACAGTACTTGAAGCATTTCTAAAATTTGGAATAACTAATAAGGACTACAATACATGACATAACCCATAAAATTCATAATAAATTCATGCTAACTCTAAAAAATGTGAAACCAATTTTGTTGGACTAATAGGAACCCAAACTTCATGGCAGTAACCTGAAACATCATAGAACTTGTACTTAAAATGCATCTAAAGCTTAGTAGAACATGATTAACCTATTGCTAGTATAGAACTTTAAAAAATTAATAACTCACAAATGCAAAGTGATAAAATAAAAATTCCTTCACCACAAATCATGTCTACACAGCACTTATCCACATTAGTGAATTCATACATTTTAGAGCATTTTGAATTTTCTGCATGTTTTGGTATTTTTATTTAGTTACCGTTATTTCTTTTAGAAGATGAAATCAGTATCGGTGAGGAAAGTGGACTTATTGCTGACCACAGTGAGGACATTGATCAAGGCAAGTTTGCCCTCTCCCTTTGAACATATTGAATCCCATGTTTTCGGGCTAAGTGTGTTGTTTTATAAAGTTGCACGCGTATTTCTAACTATCGGTACTTTCGAAACTATAAATTATAGTTACACCTTAAAAGATGCATAACTCCCATTTGAAAATCACCCCCTTGCTGTTTTAAACCTTAGGATCAATTAGAGTTCTCATATGACTATAACTATGCTTTTATAAAGTTCAAATGTTTAGCCTTGCTTAGTGATAAATGAAAACATGGTTATGGGCACTTACTACACTATTTGAACTCCTTTTAAACATTATGGATAGAGGTAATTCTCTGCGTATTTGCGAAATAAAATGAGATAAAATGTGATTTTAGACTTCGGCGGCAAGTGGTATGCATATGGTAGTAGTTGCATACCGATAGGGGGAGTGTTCGCCTAAGTCGATTAAGGACCTAACTTCATATCACCCATTATGTTTACCATACATTCACATGTGTTATTATGGGGTGACCTTGACCTATTAAGTTAAGCACTTGTCTGACCTTGCATTCGGGAGGTCGTTGTAGTAAAGGTAGTGACCACGAGTGTACCGTGGGCTATCTTTAGGAACTACCCATGTATGTGTTGAATTTTAGGACGAGTGAACTGTTCCTGTGTGTGTGTTTTCCGTGAGGGGACGAGTGTAATGTTCCGCCTCACGGCATGGGTATCTAAATCTGTCCAATATAACGATAACGTGCCTCGTGGGTGAACAGATGTGTTCGCTGCCACGGCGTTAGGTTTAAGGCGTGGGCCCGCCACCTAATGGTTCTAGGACTTAAGTCTAGGATGGATTCACACTTATCATGCTCATGCAAGGTTAGACAATGCTTAATGTAAAAGCGTCGTTATGACCTCTAGACCACATTCACCATGAAGAGTGTGGTAGCGCCTTGCGAGCACGAAACAAACTAGAGTGTTCATATCATGTGGGTAAAGTTGTACAAACTCTGCAAAGTTCTTAAAACTAATCGATTAGTCGTGCTCACGGTCTTGAGTAACATGATGATGTGCTATGGGTATAATTTTGTGTTTTCTAAATGCTTTTGAAACTAAATGCTTTGAAATGATGATGAGATTGGTATATGTGATATGATTGCCTTACTTCCGGTTGGGTTGTAAGGGAATGATGTTTATCTATTTATGTTGATATCATGCCTTGATTATTATGCTTTACATATTGCTAAAATGTTTTGCTTAATTGTGTTGCAAATGGTTTGTGAACTAAAACTTGCTTTATACTGAAAACCTAAACTACATACAAGCCTTTCATTGAATATAGCCTTCATGTATGTAGGTTTGATTGTGCCCTTGTCAGTACATTATTTCTAATAATGTATTGACTCTTGCTACTGGAATATCCATTTTGCAGGTGTTAGACTTAGTTTAGATTGAGAGAGGGAGGGACGCTGCTCTCTCCTTGGACACATGCGCGCAGAGTGGCGGGGCCAAGAGGATGACGCCGGCAATGACAGCGGAGGTGGTGTGGCATGGAGCGGTGACAGGGCGACGTCGGCGCCAGGGGTGACGGCGGTGTCGACCAGGTGGTCGGCCACGACACGAGGCGGGCGCTGGAGCCAACGAGCGGCGACGAATTTGAAAGGGCGCCGGCGGGAAACAGCGAGAGAGAGAAAGAAAGCGAGGGCGAGAAGGAGAGAGACGACACTCTCCCTCGCGTTGCGCATGCATGTGACGCACGAGCTGCGCACGTGCCTAGCGCGCGGGCTAGCACGGGCTGGGCCGGAGGCAGTGCGGCCTAGTGGAGGGGAAAGGCCGAAAGAAGGAGGGAGGCGGGGAGATGGGCCGGCCAAGAAGCGGCCGAGAAACTAGAGGGAGGCAAAATAGACTTTGACAGTGGATTGAAATTTGGAAGGATTAAGGTTTGGATTCGAGTTTTGATGTCGCGATTCTCCGAGATTTGAGCAAAGAGGGAGCAAGAGATCTTGGCACACACTCAAAACACGACCGAAGAGCAACTTCGCAAATAGGGTTTTTATTAATTAGGTTTTCCCGCTAACGCCATGACGGAACGGGCATTACAGTTTAGCAGAAGGAGTTTCCAACTCCTTTCCCTTGTTCTGCACGTACACTTTTCAAACTGCTAAACGATGTTTTTTTGCAAAAAATTTATATACGAAAGTTGCTTTAAAAATCATATTAATCTATTTTTTAAAAAAAATTAACAGATACTTAATTAATCATAAGAAAATATGTTGTTCCGTTTTGCGTGCGCGGGAGGTGAGTTCCCAACCTCACCTCCCAAATACAGTCTAAGTGTGCATTGTGTTGATTGGGGAGGAGCGTCTATAGTCAGTGTCTCGGGGATGTATGTCCCTGCTGAATCAGGTTAACAAATATGATGTGTTCTTATATCGTCATATGACAACGATCAATGACTAAAATAATTGGGAAGATTAGTCGTTATTTCGCTGTATCAACTAGTTTTTATAATTGATAGCCGAGAGAGGTTCGATATCCGGTTTTTGAGTTGAGGGGTGCATTTTAAGAAAGGAATGATAATTCTGTATTTGGGAGGGGTACAATGGTATTATCTCTTTTTTTTTATCACAGTTTGTCAGTTTGTCACAAGTTGGCCCCCATCCAAATTCTGGCTTCGCCGCTGGCTAGTTTGATCAACTGGCCGACCATGTGGTATACAGCAAGTTGATTGATCACGAAACACCATCTCGAGCAAGAGACCAAATTATTCAGAAGTCGTCATCACTAAGCAGCAAGTTGGACAGATCTTCCTGCAGCCCTGCTCTTCTATTAATTATATCCAACGGAACGGAAGTATGGAACAGCTATATATATATATAAACGATTGATCCTGATCAGAGCGTCTCTCTGGAATGAGCACAACCACAGTCCACAGTTTGGAAGACAAAAAAAAAAAAACGTATACGTACCACCACCAAAATCGAAATGAGCGAGAGGGGGGAGTTTGGGTTAGAGGGCATGATATATAGCCCTGACCTCGCTGGCGTTGACGGAGGTGCACCGGATGATGGACAAGAAGGTGTCCCACACGCAGGCGGAGGACGTGGTTTTCATCGACAAGGACTTCGAGCGCATGGGAGTCATTCCTGGTGATGCCGCCGAGAACCGTAGCCAGAAGACGATTAACCATAGCCCTGGACACTCGTAATGGGAGTCATAACCAAGTGTGTTGTGTTGATTGGAGAGAAGTGCTTGTAATCATTGTCTCGAGAATGTACGTTATGCTGAACCATATTAACAAATATCATGTGTTTTATATCGTCGTATAATGTTTGAATGACTAAAACAATCGAGAAGGTTTAGTTGCTGTTACGTTATATCAACTAGTTTTTATAGTTTTTATAATAGATAGTCACGAGAGGTTCGATACCCGATTTTTAAGTTGAGAGGTATATTTTAAGATAGGCACGATAATTGTTTATTTGGGAGGGTACAATGTTATTATCTCTTTCTCTTTTTTATCACAGTTTGTCAGTTTGTCACAATTTGGCCCCCANTCGCTGCTGGCCAGTTTGATGAACTGGCCGGTGTGGTACAGCAAGTTGGTTGATCACGAAAACACCAGCTCGAGCAAGAGACCAAATTATTCAGAAAGCAAGTTGGACTGAAACTTCCTGCAGCCCTGCTCTTTTATATAGCTATTTTAAGTTGGACTGAAGAAGTACGGAACAGCTATATAAGCGATCGATCCTGATCGATCAGCGTCTCTCTGGAATGAGCACAACCACAGTTTAGAAGACAAAAGAAACACGTATACGTACCACCACCAAATTAAATCGAAATGGGCGAGTGGGAGTTAGGGTTAGAGGCCACGATCGCCATAGCCTCGCTGGTGTTGACTGCACCGGATGAGGGACAAGAAGAAGGTGTCCGACACGCTGGCGGAGGACGTGGCTTTCATCAAGAAGGACTTCCAACTCATGGATTCATTCCTGGTGGATGCCGCCGAGAAGCGTAGCCAGGCGACGACGACGGCGACGACGACGACTCCCTCCAGGAGTTTCAGCACCTGGTTGCGACACCTCCGGGGCCTGTCTCAAGACGTCGAGGACTGCCTCCAGGAGTTTTGCCTCCATCTGGAGAAGCCGCCTCGTGCCAAATCCAAGCTTCTCCTGCCACTGGACACCATCACCAAGCAGATCAGAAGACTGAGGAACGAGATTGAGCATGTGAACAAGAGCAGTGCGATATACTACAACGCTGCGCAGCCCATGGTAAGAAAACATATATACTTGCTTTATTCATGTGCATATATTATATACATAAATTACTTTTATCATCATATATGTAAAATACTTTTAAATTTGATTAAATTACTTCTTATATATTCATAATATTGTGAGTTGCTTATTTTCATTGTTAGTTTTACTCAATTCCATAATTTGTGCTGATTAACTTTAATTTCTAGATAGACTCATGTTAATACCTCCATAATGGATTTACTTCTAATGCCATGACAACTTACTTTCATTTTTTTCTAAGTTACTTTTATGATTTATGTAAATTACTTTGGGCTTTATTGAATTTACTTTCATAAATGTTATAAAAGTAATTTAATCAAATCGAGAACTAATTTACATATATGATAAAAGTCCTTTAGAAAATACGTATATTTTTATCAGAATATAATTATATGAGATCTTGTTATAAAGATTTTAGTGTAACAAATACAACGGTGTAATTTGATCATAAATTGAATAGGTATTTTAAGAGAAAATTTTATACGAAGAAAAAAAATGACATGCATGACCTAGACAGCAAAATAGATCTTGACTTGTCACGTAATTGTAGTTTCCTCACGCATGGCCGGCGTTGCCCGATAAAACTAAATAAGTGCATGCGCACTATTTAAATTTTACCCTTAATATTCACTTTCCTTGTATGTGGTAGAACATCAATTATTACAACTAAAAAAAGGTAGCCCACGCATATGCGCAAGCATGTGCGTGAAATGTTATTATGACTTTTCATGTGTGGGTGGTTTTCTATAAATATTCAATTACTTTATCATAAACTAAAATTGAACTTATTTAACGTGCTTTGAACGCTGGTTACTTGCAACATATAAATCTGAACTAAAATTACTTTAAACCGTGTAGTTTTTAATTCATGAGAAAATTTTGTGTCGAAACAATATACGTGTTTCCTATGAATGTCCAATTTTTTTGTTAGATTCTGTTTGAAATTTTAAGTATATCCATTTTATTAGTTCTGCTAAAATGTTTGAATATGTCTATTTAGAATGGGTTATTTACCCAACAAAAAGAAATTTAAAATTAGATAAATTTTTCTCAATTTTCATTTCTTTTCATATTTATTTTTTTTTGAGAATTCCACTCTATGAATCATCTTTGAAATGCTTTGATCTCTGTAATTCGGGATGAAAATATAAGTGGGTTGATCCTACAACCCGGCATAGGGTAAAGGTATCCATTCTAAATTATCTCGCTTCAATTAAGTAAGAAAATTTAAAGTAGAGGTTGTAGTATTTTTTAGCAAATTACCACTAAACTGGAGCGTCATGTAATAATTACACATTTCTTGATTGTTCTATGCTAAATGTCACGAATTCACGATGTACCGTAGCAAGGTTTACAAAAAAAAATGAATACGGTCTTTTAATACCTATCTGGAATTGGCTTATACATTGTTGAGACCACATCATGGTTGTTTCACTGCTAAGATTTTTTGGTGCAACCAACGTGCTTAGTACGATCAGTATAGTGTTCAACTGGCCACGTGACTTCATAGATCATATATATAATATATATAATTTAGATGCTATGATCATCTTAAGATTATTTATTTATCTCCTAAAATGATCATTTATTGATAAAATCATAAATATCAAATTATATGGGTAAATAGCTCCTATATACATGCTAAGAGAAAAATTAATTGAGTTGATAGAAAGTTGTTAGATGTCTAATAGGATATAAGTAATGGGTCTACCAGTTTTATAAAAATTTAAGGTGGGATATTTTGATTTTTAGTGAGCAATTTTAGTATTTTTTTCAATTTAGGATAAAATTTACTACATGACATCCAAAAAAGTGTAATTAATCGCGGGACACCGTAAGAACGCGTATCTACTGTGAGACACTGCAAAAAACTGATAATTAGCTGCTAGACATCCGCGACATTATTTTATAATATCCAAAGAAAATGGAGAGAGAAATAATCACAAAAGTATGATTTTGCCCCCGCCTACCAAGTCCGGCTCACATACACCTCCGATGCTACCACCGCACCCGCCGCCGGCGAGGTGGCTCTTTGGGAGGGGGGTTCGAGGAGTACGCCTGGGCCCAGGGCTCTGCGTCGTTCACGCACTCATCGGCGCCGCAGCGCGAGGGCCACGCCGGCGCCGATGCTCCACCACACACCACATTTGGGGTAGCACAACGTGGACCACCACAGAGCAGAGCATGACTCTCGCAGTCAAGCAGTCCTGTTCATGTCAAGCAGGACGCCACCGAGCACAGGCTATCGCAGTCGGCCTCGCAGCAGCGCCGCGCCGCGCTGCCATACCCTCTACCACCCATGTACCACGGTGTCAGAGCTATATGCGAGCCACACATGGCAGGAAGGGGCAAAATAATGCTTTCGCGTCTGTTTCTCTCTCCTTTCCTTTTCCTTTGGATATCACAAAATAATGCCGCGGGGTGTCCAACAGCTAATTACCAGTTTTTTCGGTGTCCCATAGCAGATATACGTTCTTGCAGTGTCTCCCAACTAATTACATATTTTTTTAGATGTCTTGTAGCAAATTTTGCCTTTATTCAGTGGAGGCCTTGTTCAGTGGAGGCCTCGATATGAATGTCGGTCCATAATGTAATTTTTTGTTAGCATTTAAATATAGTTAATATGGGTATTAAGTTATTGATTTCACTTAAAAAAATAATATGATAGTTCAAAGGGACATAGGGATAGCTGGCTAGACCTAATAGGTGGAGGTTTGTTTGTGGTCTTTTCTTTGTCCATAAAAATAATTTTAATTTTAATTATCATAGAGATTGAAAAAACAGAGAAAATTAAGTAACGCCGCACACAGCAGGGAACGGGGATGGAGGGACAGTTGGGATGTTTCTTTTTTCTAAAATAAAATGATTGATCTAATGACCTAAAGTAATGTGTTGAATGTTTAAGTCAAAATCGATGGTTGGGTGTTATTTTTTTCTTAGATTTATTAGGATTTTTGCTAATTTAAGTGAGACAAGTATCAGCTTAGCAAAACATTTATGTACTTTAATGCCTGTAGGGATGGAGAGGAAGGGAAGATAATTTGGGATGTTTTTTTAAAAAAATAAATCTAATAACAATGTAAAATAATGAGTCCATCGATTTAAGTGAAAACCAATGGATGGATGCTTCTCTAATTTAAGAGTGTCTCACAATGGTTTAGAAATATTTATAGGATATTTAATGGACTTTAACACCTATTTGTGAGGTTTTTTTCCATAAAGATAATTTTAATTTTAATTATGATAGGGATAAAAAAGGAGAAAGGAACAGAGTTAGCGTACAAATCTATCGGTACGTGCGTGCTGCACGGATGTGGGGACGTGGGAAGTTTTGTTTTTTTAACATAAATCTAACAATCTAAAATAATTGATCCACCAATTTAAATAAAAATTGATGGTTAGATTTCTCTATTTCATTAGGTGCCACGTGGCGGAATATTTATATTTTTATTTAAGAATTAGGATAGAAGGATTAATATTTTTCTTATCGTACTAAGGTATGGGTTTTTCGATGAATAGCCATCTCTCATGGATCCGGATAACTTGTCTAGATTAATTTGTTCCTAGAATTGATTTTTTTGCAGAGAGAATACTTATGTTCTTTTCTTTTTTTTTTCGATGAATAGTAACATTACTTTTTTTCCTCCTATGAATAGGATGTGAGTATGTATATTTAAAGAGGTAGGTTAATTAACATATGCGTTTTACGGTGTTTCAAAAGAGAAATAATCTACACTAATCTACTATCAAATATTTATGATAATTATCCTTTACATCATTAATAAAAAATAATTTAAAGAAAAGTGAACTGGAGATAAAAAAAAAGTAAAAATCTGGTGGGATCTACGGATTCTTTTTTTTACATGTACGTCTTGCTTATAAGTACGTACATGTCTTATTAGCCGGTTTGATTTTAGGTATGCATCTTTTTTTTCCTATCTCTTGCGTGC
Organism: Oryza officinalis; assembly: GCA_008326285.1. Taxonomy (NCBI): domain Eukaryota; kingdom Viridiplantae; phylum Streptophyta; class Magnoliopsida; order Poales; family Poaceae; genus Oryza; species Oryza officinalis. Next base: position 32,723,247 of record BDMV01000002.1, on the reverse strand, counting down.
GTGTGTTCCTACTTAGAGAAAATATTAGCCGGTTGTTGATTAGATCCAATTCAATGGTTGATAATAATGGAGCAATCAATTTAAATAAAAATCGATGGTCAAATTTTTCTTTTTTTTTAGAATTTCTATGATTTTGTCTAATTTATTAGAACATCACATAACGACATAGGAGCATTTAAGAGTGCCACATGAGTTTGAGAGTGTTTCTTAAAAGTTTAATGGACTTTTAGTATATACTAGATAGATGTAAATTTTATTAATGACAATTGTTGCAATGAAAGGAACAATTTTCCTATCCATCTACGCGTAGTACTATGTTACCTAAAAAAATCAACTTTTTACATAAATCTGAATCTGAAAATAGCCTATGCTCAAATTCATATACATGAGTTAATTTATTTTTGTGATGGAGGGAGTAGTTTGCTAATTCGACATAGTTTTTAACCTGTGACTCTGAGGCAGTGGTATTTTGATATGCCAACCACTAACACACAATACCAAATAGCTAGCCAACCAATTCATATAACAGATAAAAACGGTATGCGTTTTTAAGGCTGCGTTCGTTTCTGAATACGTAAAATGGAACGACTCGTTAGCATATAATTAATTAAGTATTTGCTATTTTTTAAAAAAATGAATTAATATGATTTTTTAAAGCAACTTTCGTATAGAAAATCTTTTAAAAAATATATCTATCGTTTAACAGTTTGGGAAACGTGCGCGTGAAAAACGAGAAAGCGTGAGTTGGAAACTTGAAGTAACAAGCACAGCCTAACATGACATCGCAGACGCATTGAGTACCATGATAACTCACCGGGTGGAGGCCGGACCTCTGCTGGCTATCGATCATCACAGATTAGAACAAGGAACACGCATTTATGTATGGCACAGACGTTAACACGCATTTGTGATTGAGGTCCATTATGAGAGACACGGTTAAATAAAAAGTCTCTGACATGTTTCACAAATGCTTGATACATCGATCTGCATCTCTTATCATAGACATGGACATGGAAGGAAAACAATGCATGTGATCTTAATTTGCTCTAGTCGTAGACACGGATGGTAAAAAAGGAGGCTGTGATTCCAGCAAAGGTCACAGTCGGTTGTGGAAATCAATGTCTATGACCATTGCTAATTGGGACTACCTCTATATACTCCATAAGCAATATCTGTGTAATGTTATGTACGTGTATGGGAAATGAGTGACTATTGCAAAAATCACAGACTCGGATGGGAAGACCGTGTCTTTGATGGTCCACATCCTGGAGGCTTATGTTCCATGTTTGTGATAAGTCCACATCATATATAGATGCAGATCCAGATACGTGGGCGTCCCGTATCTGTGATTAACGATCCTGTGGCAGTGAACTGCCACTAAGATGGAATGGTCTAATAATTAAAGCTCTAGATTTAGAAATAGATTAAAACAAGGGCTCTTGTTCAAAACGTTAATAAGAGGGTTTATTTATAAAATTATATTACTCTTAATAGCCAAGAAGCTATGACAAATTAAATTGTTTTTTCAATTGTTTTTTCAAAGCAGTTACTATCTCCAATTAGTTGAGATTAGCCAATGAGAACCGTGGATGTATTAATGTGTGGTTGCATTAATAAAGGGTAGGGAGAGGGAAGTTAATCTCTAAAAGTGTTCTATAATATGAGAATGGCAATTAGTTTGGTACAAAATTTGAGTCCTAGAACGAAAGTAATTTGAAACAGGTAGATTACATTAATTTTTTAAAAAATAATTAATCATTATTATTTTGATACACTTATCTTTAAAGAGGTTACATGAAGCACTACAAAAATAATTCCCCTGCCACATTGTATGCGCTTCTCGTAATCATGCTATTTCTTTTTTCAGTCAATCTCAGGACCAACAGGACCTGCTTTTAGGAATGCTCCACACATCGGACGAGAAATGGAAAAATCTCACCTCATCCAACTTGTTTCTCAGAACGGCGAGAATAATCACATTATCTCCATATGGGGAATGATTGGTATTGGCAAAACCTCCTTCATTAGGAGTGTCTATGAAAGCGAAGAGATCACTAGCACGTTTGAGCAGTGTGCCTGGGTCACTATATCGCATCCTTTTAACCTTCACGATTTCGTTACGAGCTTAGCCCAGGAATTAGATGCACACGATTTTAGTGTTCTTGGAAATGGCTTGCAGAAGAGTGAAGAATCAATCAAGGCTTCAAAGAGGAGATGCCTCCTTGTCCTTGATGATGTATTATCTATTGAAGAATGGAACTTGATACAACCACATTTGCCTAATGAAACAAACGCAAAGAGAAGCAAGTATTGCTGAGCATTAAATGTTCGATGACATGCAAAAACATGTATAAGCTGGAAGGTCTTAAAGAAGATGCGGCACTTGCACTCTTCAAGAATATGGTATTCCTACTAGTCCTAAAAAGAATTTTGTTTTTTTATGCTTGGCAATCAAACTTCTGAGCATTAAATGTTTTTCATATAGGTAATTAAGTGTTAATTATCTACAAAAAAATAATTGTTAAGTGACCAAGAGAAAATGAACAGGAGTACTCGTGATTAAAAATTATTTCATAAAACTGTGGATATTAAGTTTTTGGGTTAATTGGATCCATACCATTACAAATTTGTTCATTTAAAAAATGTCATTACTATTCATGATATCTATTACGTGTCACTCAAATTTTGTAAAATTAAAACAATGCCATTACCATCAAGATTTCCGTTAACCTCTTCTTCCTCCTTAGTCTTCTTCTTTCTCTAGAAACGGGAGGATGCGTTCTTCCCCAGCCTTCTTGTTCATCCTCCTAGCTCGATGAGGCCGGAGCTTTCCTCCGATCTCCAGACGCTGGCGACCCCTTCCTGCCAGCGGCGACTTCCCTCCTCACGGCAGCAACGGCGACCCCTCGCCCATCCCCGTGGCAGCAGCGAGTAGACGAGTAGGGTGAGGGCTTTAATTTCCTCCCCTCTGCTGACACTGCTGACCCCTCCCACCGGATCCAGAGGAGCAGCAAGCCACCAGTCACCACTTGGCCAAATCCATACGCAGGGGAGTGGGAGATGGCCGCCTCCTCCATCCCGGCAAAGGAAAAGAGTCCATGGCGCAGCAGTCACAATAACGGTAGAGCAAGCAGCAGTAGTCACGGCACGAGCAAATTCGGTGGCGGTGGCAAGCTCGTCGTGATAGTGGCGAGGTCTCAGTCCATCGTCATTTTTGGCATGGTGGGACAAGCAGCAGTCACAACGACGACAAATGCACTACAGCGACAAATCCAAGTGCAGCTTCAATCCACCCACCATCGCCACCTCACTGGCACATCGGCACCTCGCCGGCCCTGCCAAAAAAGAAGATGAACAAGCGAGAGAGAGAGAGGATGAAGACAGGAAAGAATAGGTTGGGGAAAGAAGATGACAGAATTCTTGACGGCAATGGCATACTTCCAGTTTTATAAAATTTCAGTGAGATATCATAAATAGTAGTGGTATTTTTTCAATTGAGTAAATTTACAATGACATGAATCCAATTAACCCTTTTGGTTAAGATTCTTTCATATAGTACTCTAAGTCAGTTAATTGTCAAAGTTATATATGGAGATCTCACTGTACTATTTGAGTATTCAATGTGGCTTATAAGCATTGATGTCGTGTTTTGTCAATGTGTGCCAATGCTAGTCTGCGCATTTTTATGAAAACCTCTTTAAATTTGGTTTGGGATATTTCATCATGTTTTTTCTGTAGCAACTCTTTTGTCGTTCGTTGTTTTTTAGAAAGAATCTACCTCATCCACCTTATATTTGTGCATATTGACAATCTTCTCATAACAACTGTAGGTATTTGTAGATAGTTCAAATATTGATTTGGATCTTGACATGACTACTCAAGCAAAACTCATCATAAAGGACTGTGATGGTCATCCCCTTGCAATAACCAATATTGCTGGTTTCTTGGCAAGAAAGCAAAAAAACAGCTACGGAATGGAAGAAGTTGAATGATGATTTTAGTTCTGGGTCAGTGAGCAACGAAAATCTTAAAATGATAAGTACAGCCCTTGAACCATCCTATGATGACTTGTCCTATCATCTAAAGTTATGTCTTCTGTACTTATCTGTTTTTTCCAAAGACCATAATATTAGGCGCAAACGCATAGTAAGACGTTGGGTTGCAGAAGGTTACATAAGTAAGACTCATAGCTTGAGTGCAAACGAAGTTGGTGAGAGCTATTTTGCAGAGCTTATCAATAGAAGCATCATTCAACCATCAGAATCAGTACCTCACAATGCTGGCAATATTGAATATTTTCGAGTACATAATCTTATGCACAAGATTAGTGTTTCAAAATCCATGGAAGAAAATCATGGCTTTGTACATGAAGTTAGCTCTAATAATGAAGGTACAGTACGGCATTTATCTATAATCAACACAGGTGAGACAAACAAGAACGCATTGAAGTGTGTTGACCTAACCCATGTACGATCAATGACTATATTTGGAGAGTGGAGAGCATCTTTAGATTTTAGCATGATGAGGATGCTTCGGATTCTTGATTTGGAGGGCACATCTGGTTTGAAAGATCATGACCTAAGTCAAATTGGCAATTTTCTTCACCTTAGGTACCTTTCATTGAGAGGATGTGCTGATATCTATCATCTGCCAAATTCATTGGGCAACTTGTGGGACATCCAGGTGTTAGATGTCAGTGGCACAAGTATCATCAAGCTACCAAAGACCATCACCAAGTTGAAGAAGCTCCACTACCTTTGTGCCGGGAATGTACCAAAGGATGATGCCACCTCTTCTATAGAGTTGAAAGAATCAAGTGATCTTTCGAAAATGGAGCACGAGCCAATTGATGATTTGGAAATGCCAGATGTTGAAGCCAAATCAGTTCAATTTGGCATGATGGTATTGGACAGGACATCGGCTTATTGCACAAAAATAGTGCAAAATACTGACAATGTAAATAAGCGTGACATATTCTACAAATATTGCAATGTCTTGTTACCTAGTATTCGACAGGAACTTGACATGTATGGTGTTGAAGCTCCTGAAGGGATTGGCCAACTGAATGACCTACACACACTCGGTGTTGTTAACATTGCAGTCGGGAAAGTCATATTACGTGAGCTTGAAAAACTTAAAAAACTACATAAGTTAGGATTGACGGGTGTCAATGAGAAAAATAGCCAAGCTACCCTATCTGCCATTGCAAACCTTGCCCTCTTACACTCATTATCATTGCGAGCAGAGGGGGAACCAGGTTTACAAGGTTGTTTGGATCACACATGTGCACCTCCAAGTAAGCTTCAAAGCCTCAAGATTTATGGAAATCTAGTTACACTACCAATATGGATTACCCAACTCCAGAATTTGGCTAAGTTGAAGCTTAGGAGCACCCAGTTGAAGTTGGCTCCTTCCATGGAAATCCTTGGGAAGCTACCACATTTGGCCATTCTACGACTGTGGAAGAATTCTTTTCTTCAGAGCAAATATATACTTTTCAATTTTCAGCAGGGCACTTTCCCAAGCCTTGTAGTGATGGAGCTTAAAGATCAAGAAGGCCTCAAATCATTAAGCTTCATGCAAGGAGCGATGCCAAGGCTTGAGTTGCTGCAGATAGATAATTGCATGCACATAGACAACAATGGGTTTTTTGGTGTGTCATCTCTCCCAAGCCTAAAAGAAGTTAGGCTCATGGGTGACCACAACAAGGAACTCATGAAGAACCTGCGTGACCAACTTGCTCTAAATCAAAACCAACTAGTTCTAAAGGGAGCATGACCACTTATGAGTTGAATGATGGATCTATTTGTGTTTCCATTTCATGTATCTTATAATTTTTGCGTGTTTCCCTTCATACTTTTTGTTGGTAGAGTTTGATAAGTTTAGGTCATGTGTGTTGTTGTTGTTTCATAATTCTGCGTGCAAAGTATATGCACTGGATGTGCTACACCATGTGGGTGAGTTAATTTCATGAGTCGTGGAGTTTGTATGTTTGTGGGTGTGGAATCAGGAAGCCACTGAAGCCATCTCTAGTTTGTACTTTGTTTTATATGCATCAAGAAAACCTGAAAATGTTGTGCTTGTTAAGATAACATCGAATTCTGTGAATCCCTGCTTTGTTTCTCCTATCTTTGGCATTTTGTGGAGCTCTTCCCTGTTCATTAGGTCGAAGGTGTTTGGCTAGGGGTTCGGGCTGAAATCCAAGAGGTGAAGTAAGCAACGTCCATATGGCTGGGTAACCTGAAATGTTTTTGTTTGTTCCGATCAAGATAATTGGCATGCTTTCTTCTGCACTGCCACATGTTAATGAAATGTAGTCATGTTCAATTCAAAGACTTAAAGTTGTAATATGAATTATCAGTTACCTTCCTTGAGCGAAGCTATATATTTTAGATTATATAGACTTTATTAAATTTGCTGGAAATTGAGTTTTTAAAACAGAGGAAAAGTTTGATAGACTTCATTTCTCCTTTCCGGGGTTATTATCTAACGAGACAGAAAAATGATAGATTTTCACCCAGCAAAAGTTAGTTTCAATTAATGGTAAGTTAAGGACTGTTTTAATTGAGGGAAAAGTCTACAATCCTAAACTTCTACAAGAACCTGAAAACCAAACATTATTCATCCCTCAACTATTTATAGCCGTCTAATTTCCATCCCCTTTGTTAGATAAGCAGTTTTAGCCTATGTGGCATCCTAGACCGTAGCAAGAAATAAAATATTTCCTTAGAACCCACCTGACTTCCTCCTCTCCACATCTCCTCCACTCTCTCTCCACTACGTGCTATACGGTACGCTTGGGTAACCTCGATGCATGTGACACAATCTGGGGGCATCTAGTTAGCACGCGCTAGTACCACAAGTCGCACAACCACACACCATTAATATGAGCACTTAACACTAAAAAAACATTACTTTTTATAAATTAATAAATAAATAGTTGAGTTAAATGTTTTAAAAAGTGAGTTGAAAGTTTTTATTTTGAGTAATTGAAAGCTTCAAAAATGAGTTGAAAAGTTTTAAAACATGTGTTGAAAGTTTCAAAAATTGAGTTGGAAATTTTGAATTTTGAGTTGAAAGTTTTAAAATTTGAGTTGAAAGTTTACTCACAATTTTAAGATTTCAAATTAAAATTTTAGTTGAAAAGTCTATTGCAACATTTTACTCAAACATAAAAAATATTAAAAATAACTAAAATATTGTCAAAAAATTTAAATACAAAATTTTAATTACTTGCAATCTAATCTAAATCACTTAATAATAGCAAAATACTTGTAAAAAAATATTCTCGTATCTATTTGGATCCTAGCCCATAAAGGCCCACATTAGCCTAGGCGCAAGTGCGCCAGCACACACGTGAGCGTGTGCGTTGCAATTGCGCCAAGTAGCCACGCTGATAGTCCACCCCGTCAGTTACCAACACTCACTTTGCCTGTCTCTCTTCCTCGACCACCTTCCTCATCATGAAACCATCCTCGCTCATTGCACCCCCAACGTCTTCGTTGGCTACTGCCCATCCTCCCAATTGCACATTTCGCTCATCGCCCGCCTGCCTACAGATCATTTTACTTCATGCACATGTTGGTAGCCTATACACATATAACCATAATAGTAGGCTATGGTACGATTTGCAGCACCTAGGGTCTAAAAGAGATCATAGCCACAAGTCAACTTGTTGGACCACACCTACATGGTCACATACATCATGTCATGCGTCCACTTCATCGAGCCCAAATGCACCGTATGCTTACGCACGAACCGCAATTGTTGGCTATGCACTTATATGTAAGAAACGCCCAAGACCCGAAGATGATTCTAGCCCCAACTCAACTTGTTATATCACATAGAGATGGTAACACTCTAAGTTTGCCATTCCTTCATGCAAAATAACAATGTTACGCCTGATTGGAAACAAGCCTTATAAACCAATCATCCGTCTAATCGCCTATGTGGGACTAAAGTGGTGCTGGTGTTGTTGCTTGCTCTATTGTGTGCCCACAGGGGCGGATCCAACGTGGGTGCTAGGGGGACTAAAGTCCCCCCTACCCCGCTGGATCACCATTGAGAGAAGGGGAGATGGGAGGGGGAAGAATTGGGAGAGAATAAAGAGTAGGGGGGCTAAAGGAGGAAGAAGGAAATAAGCCACCTCTCTGTTAGAATTCTGGATTCACCCCTACTTGCCCAAATTGCCAAAACCCAAGATGCCAACTAACTCTTTTTGACGAATGAGCTAGCCCATGTTGGTCAATCTACACCTCACTTAGGGGGATGCTGATGGGCGGTTGACAACGCGCTTGCACCCGCGCATGGTCACCTCCCCACTCTATACGGTATATATACTTTAGATATATATGTATAAACATTGGTTTGCATGTATGTATATAAAGTATATATGTATTTTTATATGCATATTCTTTATACTTGTATGTATATAATTTGGAAGTATAAAAAAATATTGTCAATGTTATGGATTAGGTATACCTCCTATACTTGGATTTGTATCTACCATAAATTAATACCGCATACGTAATATTATATGAAAAGGTATATGTATACAAAATATAGGAATATAGCAGAAAAGAACAAAAACTCCTTCCACGGGAATAGAGGTTGTCAGAGTTTGACCCAGGGAAGCCCAGGTCTTATCTACCCATACCTTATAAAGGCTCTCTGAGTTAAATACAAACACCCCCTAAAAGGAGAGGAGATCAAAATACAAGATATAGCCACATATAAAGTTTATACATATACATACAAACTTTATCCTAATTTAAAAGGAAAAACGAAACGTATACATGGGTGGTGGGCCTGCCAAAAGAAAGAAAAAAGACCTAATTTGGCCTACTCGAATTGGATAAAGGCCCAAAAAGGAAACAAGCCCACGTGGTGACAAAGCCCAAAAACAAAAAAGCCCATGTGGCAATGGCCCAAAAAGGAAAAACAGAAATATTACCGTGGACCATTTCTATTATTTTCTGCTATATTCCTATATTCGCGTGCGGATCTACATTACATCTAAGTTAATAACCGAATATAGCAATACTCTCGTTCTTGCATCTAATGTCGCTCAAATAGTAGATGGTATTGTTATTGCTAGTTTAAATAATCGGTTTACTTCCTTTAGTTATACCTTTGAGAAAACCCTAAATGCTCGCATGAACGAACTAGAGAATCGACTAAATAGCTGATTGCTAGGTAGTACATCTACTTCATATAATAGCGAGCACATGTATGGTGTTTCATCAGCTTATATTATACCATTAGTACCTGTACAACAAGATTGGCTGATGAGAAGTACCTACAATCCTCTCAATACGGTAAATCTTAAATTTATCCCTGCGACATAATACGTTGGTCAAACCGTTGCAGCACCGTCGGTTAGACCGGTAGTAGCGATTGATCCAACTAGGAGGGCAATACCGGTCAGACCGCAGCCAATGAGTGTTTTAGGATTGGCTCCTACATCGGTTGTTCCTAGTAATCCTATAACTAGTACACATACAAAACTCAAAAGCCTTAGTGACAAGATTGCTAAAGTTATCAAAAATGTGTTTTGTGTAGATACTAGAATTAAAAAAGATTCGGTTCAAGAAAGTCATGCCAAAGAAGTCAAGATCTTAGAAAAGGCTAAGTATGATCATCCCCATGACAATATAGTTGATGAAGTTATATCTTCGAATGAGAAGACGATTGACGTGAGTACAGCTGAATTGGCTTGGACCTCTAAGTCTGAACCATTCATTTGCTCTATTCTTAAGCCGGTTATTCTTAAAAATCGGCATGAAGAAACAAAATTTACATTTGATGTGGCCAAATGCGGTAAGATATTTGATTATTTGTTAGAACATAAGCAAATCGAATTGTCTCAATGCCATGTCACACCGCCGTCTGAGGAGTTAAAACAACGAGCATATTGTAAATGGCACAATTCAAATTCTCATGCCACTAATGACTGCAACATTTAGAAAACAAATTCAATCAACCATTGATGAAAGTCGGTTGGAGTTTGCGGCTATGCAAATAGATGAGCAATTTTTCCCCATACGCACCATTGAATTGCAAGAGAAGAAGATCCCCGATAACAAGGAGAAGATCACATTAAAGACTTCAATGCTTGAGGGGCAAGATGACAAGCCAAAGGTCCCAAGAGATACAAAGGGAAGGTCCAAACAGCCAAGGAAATCAAGATCACCTGCTAAGTAAGGTAGGAAATGAGCGAGAAAAGATCCCCCAGCAACATACTTCTTCTTCACGGTATTACCCTTGGTATGGACCATGAAGCTTCAATGGTACGTGGTTTGTGCCTACTTATATACCATATTATTATCTATTATGGGCATGTCCACAACGACCAATTTTAAGTAATCAACCGTATTCATCTCATAGCTAGTTGAGAGAAACGAATCGGTCACAAGAGAATCAATATAAGAAGGTGGTAAGACAAGAGTGGAGACCAAAGCAAAACAAAACACAATCTGAACAAGAAGAGGCCTCTCATAGAATTTTTATATCACCATTGAACACATAAGCCTTAGAGGTGTTTATGGTCGGTATTAGTGGATATCGTCCTTAGATAACCCTATGCTTAGTGCTTTTTAGTTCACTAGTTCAAAAAAGACAGGGGGCATGTGTTGACACTCATATTTGACACTAGTTTGGATTGTAGCAAGTTCTTGTCAAATTTGAAAACTACCGAGTCTTTCCCATAAAGATCGGTCTAACCTCTGTTGCGTGGCTGGTCAGACCGGACAATGAACTGCGGTCAGACCGCAGGTGTCTGGACGGTCAGACCTTCAGCACAAAGTCTGAATCCAATTAAAGTTTTCTTGTGTTTCTTTCCTTGATCCCAAGGTTTCCTTGACTTTAAAGCTTCCCAAAACCTACTAAGACGTGGGAAAGAGCCCTGTAGACGCAAGACCATCCCTCCTATAAATATAGGGGGACCAAAGCCGATTGAAACAACAATCAATCAATCGTCAAAATCAATCTATTACCCCTACCCTCTATAATCTACATTTTCCTATTTCTTGCTACCTATCCCAAAGTCTATTATCATCCAATCCCTAAATTGCTCATCATCTCTCATCTCTTGGCATTAGAGGACGTCCCAGTTGACCTATTGAGCATAGGACAAATTGGCGCGTGTTCATCCTGATGGGGTCCCTCCCAGGTGTTCATTCGGCGATATCTACCTTCTCCTGCGGCGGCGCGTCTCTAGGTGTCGTTGAAAGTTGCACATAACGTGCTCAATATGTGGTGAAGCGATTTGGTGCCAACTGTTTTGATTTCATATATCTTGTAATAGTTGTTCATTTATCTTCCTGAGCGATGTATGTGTTGTTGGGTGACCTGAGTTGTTTCTGTGTTGAAATAATTTGTGTGCTTTCTACTGCATTGCCTAAAGTGAAATATTGTCATTTTCAATTTGAAGACTCTTGTTTTTATTTGAATTGTACTGTTACGTTACTTGAGTGCAACTATTTCATAGGACATCATTAATTTTTTCAAAACTGGAGTTTTCAAACGGAGAAAAAGTTTTATATACTTTTTTTTAGATAATGAAAAGTTTGATATACTTTATTTCTCCCTTTTCTCCTTTGTTAAAAAAATATTGCATCGATTGTATATTGCGAGTACTGGTAGGTGGTGGGAGATGACGCACACAAGGTTGTGACGACGCAGCATGTGGACTGTGGAGAGCTCATATTCTTTCTTATGTCTTTTTTCGTACAAAGCCTACAGTGGGTTTTCCTCTTTGTTCACGGTTCAGCGATATCTATCCCCGTTTCCAAATGGATGTTTTTCTCATGATGGATGCAATTAAATTTCAATTTGGCAGCTGGGACCAACCAAAATACTCAGATCTGTCATGTGAAAACGACATTGGTAGGATTTTCATCAAAAAAATAATTTTAGTCGTTGCATTCCGTTAGTGAATTTGTGTGTAGAAAGTGATAATCTATATCTATATCTATACTAATATAAAATACACCAGTTTCATTCACACATAAAATTATACACAATTCTATCCTAACCATTGGATTTTTTCATCGCAAGTTGGATTCTATCCCTGCAATTAGCAGCGGGATTAGTAAAACCCAAGGGACTACCTATATTTATGGCACCACATTTTTTCTAAAAAAACAGTCAAAATTTTTAGTACATGTAAGTGCATGTAATTACAATGTAAGTGTAATGTAAGTGCAATGTAACTTCTATATTTTACATTGTAAATTACATATATTGATCTAATATCTACTACGTTAGATACCTACGAATAAAACCATCGAAAGCTTGAACTAACGAAGATGTTAAGTTTTAACTAATCATGTTATGACAGCCGCAACGCCAGTTGCCACGGCAATATGCACGGACAGGATCACACTGGCACGGGACTCAAGGAAATCTGACGCTTCAAAACACTGATTGTGATGGAGGAGAAATTGTGTCGACACAATTCTAGCGATTCCGAAACCGAATCATCCACCCCGACGCGTCCACTTCGTCGCCGCCCTAAACCGCCCACCCACTCCGCTACGCTGCCCGGAACAACCCCTTCCCCGGGGAATTTTATTTTAGAAATAATACTTTTTAAATAAATAATTAAAAAATAGAGGTTGATTGACTTAAATTACAAGTTTAGCACCCCATCGAACAACCGAACTGCGGTTGTTTGACAGGGGATAAAATTTTTTTAAAAAAAAGAACAATCACTATTTGGCACTTTTCATTCGGGACATATTGATCACTGGAAGTTCGATAAGCCTATGCTGTGACACTGTTCATGTATTTTTTTTATTTTTTATGGCACAAACTTCGTCGAACTGCAGTTGTTCGATAGGGTATTAAATTTATGATTTTATCTGATCGGCTTCTATTTTTGTAATTTTTCATTAAAATAATATTATTTAAAAAAATTCCCCCACCACCACCCCCCACACGCAAAAAAAAAAATCTTGCACATATAATCAATTTGTCGTGAAAAATATTTCTTGTTTCACCACTAAAATATGTTTTCTTCTGATCTTCTTACTACAGGTCTTGGAGTTGGAATCGAATGAAGGCAAGACAAATGACATGGAAGAAGATTCAGAGGAAAATGCAGGATCTCTACACGATATATAAAGTATAAGTGTTGACTGATGAAAACAACTCAGAATGCAAGAGATAGTGCTTCTTGCCTCACCGATGACACAAGTGGATTACTGGATGTAGTATTTCTGATTGTTGCGGCTTGAATGCTAGATTCATCCCAACCTGCTTTTATTTGTCTCATTGTCTGACCTTTGATTTTTTTTTTTGAATTTCTCTAAAACATATTGTGAATTGTGAAAAATTTCATATTGCTCTTGAACAGATTGTGCTTGGCAGTGTGAACCAATATCATGCATTGCATCTTATTGTATAATATCAGTTTGATGTCTATTCTATATATATTGGGATTTAGAGTGAGGAGTACTGGAAGCAGGAAGATGGCCGCGGAGCATGGGGCAGCGTCGAGGAAGACGACAGACAGGTACATTGCTTTCTGCCCATGCTCCCCTACCGCTTGATGAAATGATTCAGTTTACTGCTATTTACTCTTTGGTAGTTGTAATACAATGAAAGACCAAGAACCCGAGATTGCATACTTTAGCGCATATACATGAGCTTCTATTAGCGGGCTTCACCGTTTTCAATTTCTGTTGATCAACCTTACTGCTGTGCACTGCTTTAGCTAAAACTAACCAAGTGACAGGAGAGGAACCGGAAGTCGTGCATTGATACAGATGATAGTTTTTGTGATTTGTAGCCTGAGATCAAATTAAATTTAGCAAGTCAGCCAAATTTCAGAGCCTGCTTCACCTAGCAATGTAAAATTAGAAAGGCCTTCACCTAGCCTATACTATTTATTTTATTTGTATTCTCACAATAGAAATGATATTGTTTTCAATGCCCCTAGGCCTCTCACACCAGTTGCCGCCGCTGCCAGTTCGGGTGGCCCAGTGAGGCCGGTGCCCTTGAATGACACCACAGCAGGTCATAGCGTCGGACAAGATAACTCCTCTGTCTGAACATTGCAATTGCCGTCCACGCCGACTCCACATTTTCTTACCCATAACAAACCACACATGAAAACTCTATTTGCCACTGCCTCAATTCATGAGCAAGTCTAATACTTCATCCATTTTCTTAAATATGTTATCTATGTGTAACTCCGACTCATGTAATGGTTGCTCATGCTGAAGAAAATGTAACCCGTGACAAGGAGAATGATGCTTCCATAGTCGGCACAAACCTGTCCAGGAACCAGGATAGGTACCATGTTTGTTCCCAAAAATTCTGGAAATATACTCTATTAGGCATCATGTTTGTTTATAACAAGGAAGCTATGTTTCCTTTGCTGCTGCCTAAAAGAAACCGTTACATAGGCATTATTTTCTTTACATTCAGAAATTTTAGGGATCATGTTTGTTTACATTCAGACATTTCTGAATTATTATTCATGACATCTGCCAGTTACACCGAATCCGCTTGGCGATGTGACGAATTTAAGTACCACCAAGCTTCAGAGGAAATGAAAGAACAACAGGCATAGATCCTTGATTACGGAGGAAAATGATGTATATCTTCAAAGGAACAGTGAGTAGAAATAAAGGAAGGAGGAAGCCAAAAAACCAAATGAGACAACTTCTTCAGCAGTAACAGGTTTGGTGTCAATATTTCTGAATCTCACTATTAGATAAATGTTAATGATTTTGCATTAGGCTTTGTTCGTCACCTCATCTTCCCAACTCACCACTCTTTTTTTCCGCGTGCACGCTTTTCAAACTACTAAACGGTGTGTTTTTTTTGCAAAAAGTTTCCATACAAAAGTTGCTTAAAAAATCAAATTAATCCATTTTTCAAAAAAAATTAGCTAATACTTAATTAATCACGCGTTAATGAACCGTTCCGTTTTTCGTGTGCACTGTGTCTCTTCCCAACACTGGGAAAGGACCTAAGATCTTACTAACTTTATTTGTTTATGTATGCAGTGATTCAACCTCAGTAACCCTTCGTTACACCTAGGTGAAAGAGCTCATAAAGAGGTCAAAGGTAATTAAGCTCACACATCACTAGTATTTTTTTTCCTAGATGTGCCTTTTCATTGAAGATGATTTTTTTCTTTGCAAATCACCTTACTGATAATTAGTTTGTTCTATCTATACACAGGCATTTATTAATTTTATTATAGCAGTCCATGACACCCACACGTAGCAGTTGAAGATCACTGTGAAAGGTGATTTTCCATGTCATTTTATCTGGACTAAATTTGGATATGAAATATATATGTTTTTTTAAGAAAATGACTGTAGGGGAGAAAATGAACTATATATGTAGTTGACGGTTCTCTTATAATGTTAGAATTATATGTAAACTTGAGCCTCGTCTCTTATTGCTATTGAGGCCCCGTTGGATCACCAGGTTTGGAGGTAAATTTTTGTTGCACGTAAAACGAGAAACCTCGCTAGCATATGATTAATTAAGTATTAATTACTATAAATTTGAAAAATGGATTTATTTGCTTTTTTAAAACAACTTCTATATAAAAACTTTTTAAAAAAACGTATCATTCAACAGTTTGAAAAGTGTGCTAACGGAAAACGAGAAAGCTGAAGTTTGGAGTTGAAGAATAGAACTAGGCCTAAGTGCTCATGTGTCCTACAGTATATATGCACTGAACTGAATAACTGAACTTAACTATGTAATGGATTAAATAGTACAACAGATTAAATGAGTGCAATCTTCCCAGACCACAACTTAAGTTGTTTCTTTTTTATCTCCTGTGATCTGACTAGCAAGATAGAACTTAGTAGCTATATATATTTAGCCAAGTCTGAAACTATTAGTTTGCTTGGGTTAATTATTTTCGTAATTCTAATGTGGTTTCTCGATGGATTTGCTTGGGTTGGACCGAGACACCATTAATCAGTTCGTTCACCTGTGCAATTGCTGCCTCACTAAGTCACAGTTGTTCCAAATTCTGTCAAATTAGTAAGTAAATTAGTTTAATTCGCATGAAACCATCAGTTTGGTTCTAATGCTTCTAATTAGGTGCTTACCTACTGGCTTTGTCAAACAATTGGTTATTTCTGGACCCAGTTAACAAATATAAATGTTAGGGCTCAATTAGTGAATGAAGGTGATCCATTTGTTCTTGTCGGTCAATTATTTTCATACATGTTATATTGTCACATATGCAGCCAAGTGCCTGTAAACAATGGCGGTTTACTATGTTTCTTTAGCATAGGCATGGATTTAGCACCAAAATTCAAAATGTCAGCAGCAAGATAATTTTGAAAATTTGCGGTATAGATTATGGAAAACAACTGATCTAATAGGTATGATGCCACATTATTAATTGCTCTTCCTCGGTTTAATTTGTGTTCCCAAAAATGAGTAGCATCACTCTAGAAAGAATAGAATGTTTTTTTTAATACACTGATAAGAGATTAATGATACTTTTTGTCGGTAATTCTTTTTGCTCTTTCTCATTCTATTTAGCTTTTTTCAGGGTTTTTAGACTGGACAGCAAAGTCAAAAAGCGGCTAGGTGCCTAGGCATATGTGCACATGCATAACCAGGTGACCAAGGAAGCTATAATGTAGAATGAACTTCTGTTTTTTTCCAATTAGACACTTTATTACATAGTGGAGTTGTTTGAATGCAAAATAGACATAGATCTGTTGCTCAAGGTTTCCAAACATTTATCAAGCTATGAAAAAATTGTATATTTGGTATCATTAGATGTTCTTCATTTTCATAGTTAGTGTAAAGGGAGAGATATGTGACATATTAATATTTAACTTTGTATTTATATGTCTAGTGTGGCAGTGTGATACGCGTCGTGGAAAAACCTAGTAAATTTGATTGTGTTTATATGTTTACCATGACATATAGTGCAGAAACGTGCCTTGCACGTGCACTATTATTAGTAATTAATAAAAGACTCAGAATACCCTCACGTTTTATGGTTAAAATTACAGAAAATCACAGGTGTTATGACATGTAGCATGTAATCCTAGTTATTATAGTTTTAAAGTCTCACAAAACCCCACCCGTATGTATTGAGAGTGAATTTACTTAAAATTCAAAAACATGGAGTGTATATAAAAATTTTAATTATTAAGTTCTTGACTATTTTAATTATGTGCCACATGTCTGGATGCATGTGGTCTTTCGTAACTTTAACTATAAAATATAGGTTTTTTGAAGTTTACTCTTAATCTTAACAAAAACTAGCTGATTTGTCTGTGTGTTGCCACGGATTCTTAAAAAAATAACATTTGGCATTCATTTTAAAGCCTAAAATTGTATACCTATCAAATCATTTTTTGCCATCAGTTTTTGAAAGCCTACTGGTTTAGCTAGAGCCAGAGGCACTGCATCATGATGAAACACCAACACTACCACATTATGAGCCCACATGTTAGGAAAAAGGATACCATCATTATCGATATTTAAAGTAGTATAGATTATGAAATGGAGAGATCGATGCATAGATCAGCTGACAGGATCCAGGTGCTCGCCACGTCCCAAAATTGAATTTTAGACAGCGTTATGTTGCTTTTCTCTTAATAACATTAATACTAAGCTCCTATCCCACAATTTTAAAATCTTGTATTGGAGACTGTATATCAATATCCTAAATAACATGGAAGAAATACTCTGTTTCTTGAAGGTTATCATGAATTCCAAAAGATCCTACAAATTCTACAAGACAGCTGAAAAATATCTCAAATCTTCCTTTCTGGCCGTTGCTGTCACTGCCCACGCGATCTACATGGCTACATGCAGCGACAAACTGAAGAAATGGATTGCTCATGTGTACCAAAAACGACAATGAAATGGACCAGAGAAAGAGATCCATGTGAAACAACTGTGACATCTTCTAGATGTAGAATGGCAATCAAATCGGCCAATCGTAATTGGACTCTGCCTGCAACCTGTGGCACTCACAACTGATAACACTGCAGAGTGTGACTCTTCTTGCTAGGTACACCGCATAGTATCCTGTGGACAGGCAATTCATGCAAGGACAAAGGAAATAAGGCTTCATGTCTCACTTGTATGTTTCTTGTTCTTGACAGAAATGCCAAACATTAATAGTCAGATATTTTCAGGAACAGAACAAAATATACTTATCTCTCCTTTTTATTTTCTTTTCTTTTCACCAGAATAAAATGTATATGAAACTTTTGGTTTTGTCCAGCCAGAAATAAAATAGATATATGTGAAACTTTTCAGGTTTATTTTGCACAAGAATCGGAACTAGTAGCAGCAGTGCTGTTTAACGTTTTCATCTATATTTACCCCCAATTTCTTCGGTGGGTTTTTTCATGAGTCATTACTTAATATGAAGCAATAAACACCAGAATTTCTTTTTGACGAATACTGGAGCAAAAATAACAAGCAGCACAAAAGGGTACTACGCGATTGATCTTGATAGGAATGGCGAGCAATGATATTCGACATACATAATCTTTTTGTACCAAGTACAAAAATGCCAAGGGTGAGCAGTATCTAATATCTACATTCTATAAGGAGTTGAGGATGCATTACCTGAAATCTACAGTATATCGTATGGTACTAAGGTATAATTTGACTGCTGCACCATCCCAGCATCCTTCGATCTAAGTAAGGCTGTTCTTATTGCTGCTTATCTTCAAAAATGCACAGCTTGCAGTTCCTGATCTCTTGTAGCTAATGGAGGATTTACACAGCATGAGCACGGCATCTTCTGTGTACTACAGCCTCCAATTGCTCAGGAATTCTGGAACTTGACGGGGGAGCCCATGTAGAATCTAAATGCTGTACCCCAAAAGCTTTATCATGAGCTCACACCCGCCGAAGCTTGTGGAACGAATCTCGAACCGATATCTCTGATTCGCGAACCATTTCCCCAGTATGATGCTAGAGTCAAACCAAATATGGCCATGATAACAACTGAGCATGCTGCAGGAACTGCCTGGCTACTTCCAAGAAATTGTGTAGCAAGAAGTCCAGCGAGGGTGGAGCTCTGCATGCCGGTACATACAGAAATAGTTCTGCAAACGGGCTCTTCTTGCCTGAGTACCAATGTAAAAGAATTTTAAAAAAGAAGTCATGAAGGCGCTTCCAAAGTATACTTGTCTGCAAGAATTCTGGATTTAGTTGCCAATTACAGAATGCAATGTAATAAAAGCAACTAGTGGTCATGTGATGTTAGTTCAGCTTACCACAAAGAAGATAAAGTTACCCAAATGCTATATATAACTGGTCATAAATCAGGAAAGTGATTAAAGTGAGTCGATGCCATGGTTTTAGGAAAATAGTGGAGGCAAAACTATACATTTCTGGAAAATATGCTCAGTTTTGATCATTATGGTTATGGAAAACAAAAGATGCTCACTTCTTCAAAATAGTTCAGGTCGATGGAATAATAATTTTGGTAAACAATACTGTACCATCAAGGAAGGACCAGAACTTCATAAGGCATGAGGCTCAAAAAGAAAGGGAATATGAAGTTGTGTATGTATAACAAATTCCACCATTCTGTTTTAAGTTAGTGATACAAGACAGACATTGATAACAGGTGAAAATAAGATTTCAGTATTAAAGAACTACCTCAACATAGGCAACTTGGAAATCCAGTAACCCACAATGAAGGCAGCAATGTGGAAAGTCACTATGGGGAGAAGTAACAGGAATCCTTCTGAAGATAAGATCTTGCTCCTGTTGATAGCAAGAGGGCTTCCAATACAAAGCGATGTGCACAACATAGCAACAAATGGCATTACTGGTTGAATGACATTAACGACTGCTTTTGCATACGTATTCAGAAGAAGACCTAGTGTCACAGGAACAAGAACCACCTGGCAAATGGGAAATTGCAGAGTAGCATTAGCACACAGTGACAGGGTAACAAGAAAATATATACCACAAAATGAATGGTTTCATCACTAAGCAGCCAAGCAAGAACGCATATCATTACCTGCAAAATGGATTTCGCCATCGCAATCCCATCAACAGGAACAACAGAACCAATCAGCAATCCAGTGAGAACAGGTGTCACAACCACCGAAGATATCGTCGAGCAGCTTGTCAAAAGAATACTCAATGCAACATCCCCTTTGCTCAGGAAGCTAGCATAGCTCGACAGCTGCGCGCCAGAGACACAGCAAGTAAGCACAAAGCCTGCAAAGAACGCCGATGGCATCCCGAAGGCCCTCGCGATCAGCACACCCATCAGCGGCTTCACAATGTACTGCGCCACGTAGCCGATCGTCAGAGGCACCGGCCTGCAGAATGCAGCACACACAAAGAAAGAAACATCCAGACAAACTGATGCATACATCTTCCTGCTGTACACAATCAAGTTAGTGATTTGGAGAGGGATAGTATAGTAGAATGCAAGTAAACCTCTTGAATGCCAACGCGAAGTCGTCGATGGAAAGCTTGATGCCAATGGAGAGCATGATGCCGCCAAGTGCAGGAGCGTAGTACTCCTTGGAGACCCTAACCAAGTGATAATTTATATCGTATTAGTTAAAGCTGACCATGTGCTAGTTGTCCAAGATTCCAAGCTAAGAATATTCGTGAAGGGTCCAGGGGGTTTGACTTGACTATCTCTCACTCACCATGAGAAGGTAGCGGGGTTGCCGAGCGCGGCGACGGCGGTGGCGGCGACGACGAGCGGGAGCAGCGCGGAGAGCGCCTGGGAAGGGTCGCCCGCCGCCGACGATGACGACGGCGAAGAAGCGGGGCCCGCGCGGAACGACAGCAGCCAGGCGGCACCCTCCCGCCGCGGCCACCCGACACGGCCGAGCGACGGCGCGGAGCAGAACGTGGTCGGCGCCACACGCCGCGGCCGCCGCCAGAGAAGCGCCTCGGGGGAGGCGCGCGGCCGCGGCGCAGGAGGAGAGACGACGAAGCAGGGCTGGCGGTGGCGGTGGGAGGCGGTGGCTGCGCCGAGGGCGGCGCAGCTGCTGGAGGAGGAGGAGGAGGAGGCCGCCACCGCGGTGGCCATCGCGACGGCGAGGAGGTGGAGGAGCGGATGGAATTGGACGGTGAGGGAGGGAGTGGCGCGGCTGCGAGGATAGAATCCGGAGATGCCATGTTTAATGGTGCCAAAGCATTTTAAATTCAGTTTTCTTATGGGATTTTGAAATATTTAGTGCTCGGTTTTATTTAGATTTTAGGGAGTAATTTAAATTGCGTCAGCTTGGGCAGATGGAATGGACAGCTGGGCACAACGGAAAAGGTTTGTGGGGAAGGACAAGTGTAGATTCGCGCGTTAGTGGACGGAGATGACTTTGCTCCTTCTATTTGGCCAGACATGAGGTCTCTTTTGAACGGAGAGATTTTAAAAGAAAATAGACTAAGTTGTGTGAAAATTTGGAAAAAAAATCCCTATATACCTAGGAGTACTGAATTTCCATAGATTTTGGAAAATAACATATATCAATTGTCGTCATTTTGTTGATTATAAACCGGAACACTTATTAACAATCTAAAAATATACCTGTGCCTAGTGACTTTGTTGGAAAATAAAGTTGGATAAAATAAAATATCAACATCAACTCTAAAATTAAAATTAAGTTTTAAAATTTAAATTTGGTTACAGCTGTTAAGCTGAAGAGTACAAGGGAGCTACTAAGTTCACACGTAGTGGATGGAGATGGCATTGCTCGGAATACTAAACTTAATTCAATCCCTCTAAAATTACTTTTTTTCTGAAAATTTTCTCTGTACCAAAGGAATCCTAAATTTTCTTAGATGTTATTTTCAGAATGTTAGGAAAATGATATTATATTTTATTTAAAAACATAGTACAAACACGGACGCTCATCCTATCCACTTTGACAGATACGTCACCTACCACTGAAAGATTTATTAGCCATAAATACAAGCACCCATATCAAATCCAGAACTTGATCTCGGGTGAGCTGGTTTTATCACAAGAAATCTAAATTTAAGCTACGCTCACTTCGCGACTTTACATTTTAAAACCGCCCACTTAATAAACATGAACTGTCAGAAATATTCACTTTTACTTGTTGGCTTAGATTTAACATATTCACTTCGCGACCCGTTTGGACGTTCTGATATCGGCTTATTGCTCGGCCAATCTACTGGCAAACAAAACTCATAATAATTTACACGCAAAAAACTCTAATTACACAGCAAGAAAAGAAAATCAATTGGAGCATTGCCAGCACACTGCTCGATGGATTTGTTTGTATGTCCTGAATATCCTGTTCTATACACTTCCGATATGCCCAAAAAGAAAAAATCTGTAACAAATTCATTCTCTTAATCCTATCTGCTCCCAAGTCCCAAACCAAAATCCTGATGAAACCTAACAAAGATCAGCAAAGCTGTGATGAACTGCTGTGATATGTACAACAAACGGCCCGAATCAATTCAGCAGCCCATGCCCTTGATCACCACCACCACTGGCCATCGTCGTCATCGTCGGCTGTGTTCCGTCGTAGTTGAGCAGCGCGAACTTGACGTTGAGCCCGATCTTGCCGCCGTCCTTGACGAGCTTCGCGGCGGTGACCAGCCAGTGGCCCGGGACGTCGTGCGGCCCCTTCACCACCTCCGACATGTCGACGAACTTGAGCAGCTTCCTCGACTGGAGCGGCACGGGTGGCCCGTCCGGGTACACGCCGGAGTTGAGCAGCGCCGCGGGCACCAGCTCGTTCCTCGGCGGCGCGGCGGGCTGCTGCGAGAACGGTGAGCTCAGCGTCGTGCTGATCGTCGTCAGGAAGCTGCCCCGCTGAGACGCCGCGGGCGCCACCGCCCACTCAGTGCGCTGGATGGTGCAGCCGGGGATGTGCGTGTAGTGCAGCCGGAGGTGGAGCACCTTCCTCGACCACGTCCCCTTGGTCACCAGCTGCGCGCCGGTGACGATGAACACGCCGCCGCTGCCGCCGCCACCACCGGGGACCCGCTTGAGCCACTCCGGGTTGTAGTCCACCTTCGACGTGCAGACGCAGGAGTAGCTCTTCCACTGGATGGGCTCGATGTACCCGACACCCATGTCCTCCGACTCGCGCCACTCCGACATCGACGACGACAGCGAGTCTCCGAGCATGCTGGGGGCGCTGGACAGGTGCTGGACATGGATGGCCAGCCGATTGCACTTCCTTCCCTCCAGGTATAACCGTAAGCCAACTACAGGCTTATGAGAACTAGATACCTGGACCCAACACAAGAACATGTAAATAGACGGAACCTCGAGTTTTACGTTTTCTTTTTCTTTGCAATTACAGGGCAGACGCACACACACCACTATGCTAGCACACACCTTCGAGTGTGTGTTTACTGACATAATGGTGTTTCAAAAGTTACGGTGAATTGTAAACTGAAAGAAGCAATTTTTTTATTAAAAAATTTATTCAATGTAACAATCAGGTACCTGAGAAGTGCTAACTTGAAGTTTGGGACCAAGAAATCTGAACTGCAATGAAGGATAGGAGCCTTTCCTCTTTTGAGGCCCAAGGATAAGCTCGTTGAACAAAGGCGCCCATTGTAGGGGCACTTGAAACTCCAAGAAATGTTGCAAGTCTTCAGGATCAGGTTTATCTGACAGACCACAAACTTTATAAGGATTTATTTAACCAAATTGCAGCTCGATCCAGAACTTCCATAAAGGTTATGAAAGTTAGTAACAGTTGAAGTTTGCGAAACAGAAAAGGGAATTTATAGGAGAACTTACAACGAAGATATAAATTAATGGCATGGCTGAGGTAACCACTACCAGGAATGCCAGTAAGAAGAGAGGTGATAGGAACAAATTTAAACATTATAGCATCAGGAACCCTTGGAACGGTTTGTAACCATTTGGAATGGCTGGCTATAGAAGCTTCTCCACCTCTTTTCGAGCATGTAATTGTCAGGCCCTGTTTGGAAAAGCAGTTATCTTTCAGTATGCAAAGAGCAGCTAGAGAACCAACTGACACAGTAAACTAAGAAAAATACTCACATCTTTGGTTGATGATTCTGAGTAGCTAGAAAGATGTAGGTTATTAGGCTGCTGTTCCATCCTGACAAAAACATCAGGCACCTATATTGAAATGAATCGGATTAGATAGGTTTGCTTCCAGCATGTTGCTACATGAATCGAGGGTAGAAACATTTTGTACCTTGCTCTTGCCATCCCTGGTCTTACGATGTATCGGGGAGTGATTCTTCCCATCAGAAAACAGGAAATCACCAAGATCTTCCAGGTGTAGCTTTAGGTCAGCTGATGAAATGGTTGAAGAAGGACTTTGCTTAACACAAATGACATCCTGACCCCCAACTGCCATTTCAACAATTATGTGTGTCCCATAAGTTTTGATAAACCTGAAAATTAACAAGATCTAGCTGCTTTTATTCACATATATAGATTTTATATATGGTCAGGGGAAAAAAATATGTGGCTCAAAGCCAGCTAAAACGAAATAATCATATTGTAGGCAAACCAATAAATACACATACATTGCACTTACGAAGCTAACCCAAGATTAAACCACAGATATTTGGCAAAATGAGATTCCCCAGAAAACAGTTGTCAAAGTGCTTTACCGTGATAAAGCTGCAGGGTCCCATTTCGGTGGAACAGCACTTCTAACTTCATCTCGAAGAACCAATGGAGAAGTTTTTAGGTGCAACTTGTACAAGGAGATGAAATATCCATCAAATGCTAGATGTTTAGTCTCTTTAGCATCTGTCATCCAAGCTCCACTTAAATCGAAAAGAGTGTTAAAATAGCCTGACGGCACCTTCCCTTGGACTGAAGATTTCTGATTAAGTAACTCAGACATCTGTCAGGAAAATCAAATGCAATCATATCAGCATAGAAGGATCGAGTTGAAGCATATCTCTAATACACGAAAGCTGAACTTTAAATTTGGAAATCCATGTAGAAAAACACCTAACTCTACTCATGGCCTTGAAGGGAATATCCATCGTCTACCATGTTAATTGTATTTAAATACAGGCATCAAGAAAAGCAGCTTTTCATCTTCAAAAGCAAGAAGGTTCTACACAATTATGAGGCCATGTGGTCCAATGAAATGCTGTGATCGTGCTTTAGAAGACAGTGCAGCTAGTCTCATCTGAAGAAGCCACATTCAAAAGGTCGACAATATTTTGTCAAGGTACAAATATAGTACCAGTTTCGATGACAAGGACCAGCCTCTTGTGCCAGTGGATTATGCATCACTTGCTAGCCTTCTAAACTTTAGCGAGGGATAACTGAAGTACTGTTTGTTCTTTTGTGCTAATATAAATTCCTAAATGCAACAAAAAAAAAACCCCAAAGATGTGTGAACATATGTACAGAGACAGCTGTTTCAATTCTTGTCTGGAAATGAAAAAACTGAGTGGGATTCCAACCAGATTTTCTAGGGATGACCACAGATCCACTCTAAAAGAAAGATCTCGAACAGTTTACACTTAGCTATCCCAGAATCTTTTTCGACAGAGAAACAAGAATTGCAAACTGCAGAATTCAAAACCCTATAGGATATTTCAGGAAAGAGAAATAAGTGTTTGTTTTCCCTACGAGAAACTTTTTTATGATATTGAATTCTAGCCAGCTGAAGTTCACCCATGAACCACTATTTAAGGGCTTAAACGTACAACCATTCTAAGCATGCCAGCACAATGTAACATTCAAAAATGGTTAGTGTGAAGATTTATTAATTGCTGCCAGACAGGCATGCTTAAGCCGATATATGTGGCTGAACTTAACTGACAAACAAGTCATCAGGCGAAGACCACTCTCTAACATTAATGAAGTACTGATAGGTATGGAAGTTAAGCTGATGGATGGGAACAAAAAAATTGGGCAAAATGTGCCTAAATTAAACGGAATTGCACGTCTTATTCAAGTGAGATTTTCACAGGTCAAGCGATGGGATAAAATTAGCAGTCAATCAATTTGTGAACGTTTCACGGAAGCCGCGGCTTTACACTTTTTCTATTCTGCTCGCTGCCCATAGACAGAGTTCTTCACCTTCTTCCCAAAGAAGATCTAGTTGAAACAGAAATGGTGAACTGTAAGTAACCAAGAACAAGGTAAAAGCTTGTAATCCCAATCCCCTTATCCCGATTCAACCAATCGAAGCAACGGCTGATCGAGTTCTGCACGGTTAGTCAGAGTTGCCACCTCCAAGCATCTGCGACGCGGTCTTCCATCCAAATCAAGCAAAAAAACATGAGAAGAAGCATGCGTCCATCTAAGCTCTCGCGATCGTGTCCCCGAAAAAAAAAATCTCGCGACCCAATCACAGCGCGGCGGCGGCAAAGCTCGAGGTGAGCAGAGCAAAGTCAACCAAGATTGGAGGCAAGGCAAGGCATACCTGGTTGAACTCGAGGACGTCGGAGCGGAAGCGGATGCGGTCGCCCTTGTCGACGCCGACGTCACGCGGCACCCCGCGCAGCACCGCCGCCGCGCCGCCACCCGGCACGGTCACGTCCCTGGCCCCGGACTCGTCGAGCTCCACCAGCCGCCGCCCCTCCTTGGCGAACTTGAGCCTGAAGTCCGACGTGAGGTCGAACCCCGCGCCCAGCGCCCTCGCCGCCCTCTCCCCCACCTCCATCCCCTCCCTTCCTCACACTCCCCACTACTACAACCACAGCCACCACCACCTCCTCCTCCAAGAACCACCACCTCGCACGCGAACGCGACGCAACGCCGGACAACTCACCTAGCTCATGCAATCCTTGCCTCTACCTGAATTCCGATGCGTCCTCGGATAGGAGGAGAAGAGGAGGAGGAGGAGAAGAGGAGGAAGAGAAGTGGAAGGAAGGTTTGACTACGCGAGGGAGGGAGGAAGGAGGCGGAGGCGGGAGGAGGTTTGGTGGGAATGCGGCAGGTGGGGCCCGCGGGGAGAGGGGTGGAAACGGAGACGGGTGGATTAAACGGACGGGGCGGATGCGGCAAGGGGGGATCGGTGGACGGGTGGATTGTGTTCCGGGTGGATCGAAGGCGGGCGGGTGGGTTGACCGTCAGCGGCGGGTGGCTGCGGGTATTTCGGCGGCCGCAGCCGGGGAGAGCAAGGCGCAGGCCACCGTGGTCGTCGGGTGGTTGGGGTTGAAACTTGAAAGCCCACGGTGGGGCCATGGGCGAATTCATGGAAGCGCGTAGGCTGATCTCATCAAGTTTTTTTTTCTTTTTTTTAATGATGATGAGTGAATAGTAGTAGCTTTGCTATGATGAGTGAATAGTAGGCTAATGACATTTTTAGTCAGGTGTTATTAAGGATGATGTGTCCATCGGCATTGAGGAATTTTAGGGGTCCTTTTATGATTTGGCTGATTCTTTTAAAGATTTTGTAAAATTTGTGTTATACAAACTTTGGTAATTTTTTTTATAAAAATAATCTTCAGCCAAAATCGTGGCAATAATTTCATTAAAAGAATTCATACGTCCTAAAATAACTATAAGCACTTATTGTGGTACTTCCTCTGAAGTTATAATGTTTGCCGTTTAAAAATAGTCCGAAATAATTTTCATAACTGATATACAGAATTAATTTTCTTAACTAATGTACATGATTTGACTATCTCATAGCATTTTTATGCTCATCTTTAAAGCCTCTTTAAATTATCGTCGCATCAATATAGTTGTGAAATTATGTACAATAAATAACCAAAACTATAGGTGTCATTGTTCCTTTCATCTATCAACATGTTTTGTCTCATTATCTTGACTCAGGCTGCGTTCTTTTCTTCTGAAACAGTACAGATAAAAAATAAACTTTCGTGACACGCTTTTCAAACTCCCAAACGGTACGTTTCGTGCGAAAATTTTTAATATGAAAGTTGCTCTAAAATGTTAGATTAATCTATTTTTCAAGTTTGTAATAATTAAAACTCAATTAATCACACGTTATTGTCATCTCGTTTTGCGTGAAACACTTTATCTTCATCTTTATCTTTATCTTCAGGACTTTCAAACACCACCTCATACATAGTCTCGGTTTCTATGCACACGTATCATCTTCTTCGTGAATCATGTTTACATCGTCACCTTCCGCAAATAATATCAATATATCATCACTACCATATCATCATGTTGTGCCACCTTTGGATCTTGATTATTCCACTCTATTGTTTCTTGATATTGGAATGTTTTCAAATACCAAGTTAATTTGTTGTTACCCAAGAGTAAAAGAAAGTATCTTTCATTGACTTATAGAAATTAAGAGGAATTTCAAAGTAGAAATGATGTATTACCTAGAAGAGAAAGTACTAAGTATTGAGGCAGTGTACCTTCATTTTTTTATTAGGTCTAAACATAAACAACACATGTTCCTTCAATTCACAAGGCTCAAATTTAAGCTACACAAGAAGAATGCTAACATGAAACCTCCATGATATTTGGATCGAGGCACACGCAAAACATAGCCACCATGTACGCATCAACCATCCTATCACCTTGCCAAAACCTAATCGAGACACCGAAATTCTACATAGCTGCAAGAAAGGCGAGAGCGACATGGCTATTATGTGTTGTGATGGCTGCTATCATTAGGCATTGGGCAATTGACCACCGAGATCTGGCTAGGCCTGCGATGATGGCGGGAGGGGAGCACTGGATTCCAGTATTCCATAAAGAAAGCAGCGGCAGCAGCGCCTACTCGCACTAGGACACCATTGATGCCCTTGAGTCCACTAGCGCTGGTGGATGAGGAGGCTCGATGGCGTCTGTGGTTCAGCGCCTCAACTGTCGTCAACATGGGCTTAATGGCGTCAGCATAGGAGGCATCCTAGAGGTAGCACACGTAGTAGTGGACGTGGCGGCGGGCTTCTTCGTTGGTGACGGGGGTTGACCTCCAGCCGGACTGGTGGTAGCGGGCTTCTTCACAGTGGCGAGGGTTGACCTCTGGCCAGATTTGGTGGCTGCAGTAGGTAAAGCCTACGATTTGCTATAGATCCAGTTGATCGTTGTTGTTCCAGTTGTAAAAGCTGATTGCCGGTCTACCGTTTGAGCATCGACATCGTTGACGTCAGTCGCTACACACCTTCCTAGAGACGATGTTGCAACACCCCCCTCCATCATCCGTGCCATGGGATAGACTCTCCAAGCCAAAACCTTATTTCGATGTCTGAAATAGCGATGGTGACATTTAAGGTGTTGGGACTTTCTTGAAAGCTAGCACTGCATTAGAGGTTCCTTATTGATGCAGTGCCCTTGTGGCGGTGTTCCTATCAGGTCGGTTCGATGGCAATGACAGTAGTAAGATCGAGAGAATAATTGATTTACAGCTCAGTTACTCGTTGTTGTTTTCTACCGTTTTGGTTATAGAAAGGATGAGTTAATTTCTTTTAAGAAATATGTGTAGAGGGAGCATACAAGATAGCAGCAAAAATACTGCGATCCGTGTCGTGTCGACGCGCGATCCGATCGACCGGTACGTGTCGGTCGGCCATGGTCTCGCCCCGGCCGTCGGCTTGATTTTATCACGCGCGCGCGCATGCGGGAGACTTGACCGCAGCTTAGTTTGCTACCGACGTCGGTCGCGGAATCCGGCAGCACGCGCGCGAGGAGAGCGAGGCGCGCGCCGCGCTACAGCCACAAGCGCCTACGTGCAGCGACGAACGCACGGCCCTGTAGCATGATGAAACGAAAAATCTAATTAACCTAGTCAAACAGCGGCAAACGTACACGTACGATAGCATGATGCTGCTGCTGCTGCTGCCTTTGCAGTTTCGCGCACCCAACGCAACGCAACGCAACGCCAAGCTCCGGGGCCCAGCCAACTCCCGTCGTACGTCGTCGTCGTCGATGATCGAATCGATCCCTTCTGTTCCTTTCTTTCTTTTTTTACCACCAAACACAAAACGAAAGACGACTACTGGTTCAACAAACGTGGTACTACGACAGGCTAGTCGTACATTAATTCATTCAACAACAAAGGCTTGGTTTAGTTGCAAAATTTTTTTTGACAAAAATATCACATCAGATATACGGACACACATTTGAAGTATTAAACGTCAACTAATAACAAAACAAATTACAGATTTCGATTGTAAACTGCGAGACAAATCTTTTGAGCCTAATTAAGGCATCATTAGCACATGTGAATTACTGTAGCACTTATGGCTAATCATGACGTAATTAGACTCAAAAGATTCATCTCGCAATTTACAGTCGAACTGTGTAATTGGTTTTTTTCGTCCACATTTGATACTCCATACATATGTCCAAACATTTGATGTGACGAAAAAGTTGAAAGTTTGAAAAAAATTTTTGGGAACTAAACACAGCCAAAATCTCCTGCGGCGTTAGGACCAGGCACGTGCAAGTGCAACTGCATGCATGATTGCATCTGTCGTACGTAAACTGGTAGCTAGTCAGTCGATCGATCGGCCGGATGCCGTGTAGGCGTAGTACGATCGAGCTGAGGTATATATACGTATACACGTATCGGTGCCGGGCTGCCACTGCTGGTCCTGGACGGTCCAGGAGGCCTCATTATTGTTGACTAGAAGCGCCGCCGCCGGTCAGGAAGTATAGTAAACACATAGTCCAGTATTAAACGTGTTGACGTATAATCACGTCTTCATATTTTAAACACGTTATGTGTAATCTACGACGGTATCCCAAAACGTGTCGCCGTAAAGAGTGGATAAATGCTGCCGAACGAATATCCAGAAGGGACCCCGTCCGGATAAACGCACGCCGGTTTGTCCTAGGCTCGGTAAACCAGCTAAGACGTCCTTTAACGTCGTAGAGACAAGAGATGACGAGCAATTGGAAAATTTGAGAAGAATAGACTTTGGGATAGATAGCAAGACGAAAGGAGATGTAGAATATAGAAGTTTTGGGTAAATAAATTGATTTTTGACGATTGATTGGGGTTGTTTCAATCGGCCTTGGCCTCTTTATATTTATAGAAGAGGTGGACTTGCTTCTCAGGGTCTTTCCCATATCCAATTAGGCATAGAAATCAAATAGGACTCGAGAAATCTTGATATAAAACAAAAAAACTTGAGAAATACCTAAATTGAACTCGGACTCTGTGCTGAAGGTTTAACCGATGAGACACCTACGGTCGGACTGCAGTGTATTGTCCGGTCTGACCGGCCACATAATGACGGTTAGACCAGCCTTTGCGGAAAATCTTCGGTATTTTTCAAATTTGGCTCAAACTTGCTATAACTTGACCCTAGTGCCAAATTTGGTTATCAACAAAACGTTCGAGCTCATCAACATTATCCATCATGACGGTCGATTCATGACCAAGAATGCATTTTGGTGTGGGAAAAGTCCAAATTACCCTTATCAAACTATCACGGTCGACCGAATTACGTCCTAAACTCAAATACCAGATATTTTACACCCTTAACTATTCATATTGGACAAATATTTTCCCGTAAATGTTGTTTTGGATGGTTTCAACCTGAGCTTTGAACACATGCGTCAACGTGGCAATCTAGTTAGCAAAGCAAACTAAAAAAAATTCCATGTGTCCACCTATCATCTCTCTTCCTCAAGGCAATCCCTTCCCCGCTCCACCAACGTCACCTCAACCACCACCATTCGTCTACGTTTCCGCCTCCAACATTGTTGGCTACCACATGCACCTAGCCCACACTTGCTGCTCCAAAGCCCTTCCCCCCCCTCCTCAACGCAAGAGGATCCTTCTCTAGCTATGGCGGTGGCTCCTTTAGCCTCAATAGGGGTGGGGGCTAGGACAGAGGAGGGGTGGTGGGGGAACCACGGGTTTGGTTCAGGGGATGGGTATGGTACTCGTCTGAGTCGGACGTCTCCTCGTCGTTAAGGTCTGTGGTGGAGGTGACACATAGGGTGGTCTATGTGCCTCGTTGCGCTCCCCAACTACACCAACTTCACTGTGCGGAGGCTCAAGGGGCTCATCGTCGTGCGTGTGGTGGTGTTGCACTTCATCTCTACCGTCTGTTAAGGTGGGGATCGGATAGTTCCATCTCAAGATCTGCTTCGATCTGCCAGTGCCCTAGGCTTTGTGTTGATCTGTGCCTCCTCGAGCAAGCTTCACGTCCGTCGTCGCCTTTAGCATGGATCTAGGACGGTAGCGCCAGCAGCCTTCATCCCACGGCTTCTCACATGGAAGGCGGAAGCCAACAAACTCACTGAGGACACATACTAGATGCCCTTTTCCTCACATGATGCAGTAGAGCTTGTCGTGGTCAGCCTCCTCCAGCCATAGGTGTAAAGAGAGAGAGTGGGGGGGGGGGGGGGATTGNTGGCTTAAGGGAGGGAGATGATATGTGGGCCTTTTTTTTATTATGTTTTCTGACTAGATTGTTATATTGGCGTCACATGTGCATGTCAAAACTGTCCAAAACAGTGCTAGGAATAGGATGAGGAGGGAGAGAGGGAGGAGGGTTAATTGTCTGATGAATAGTTAAGGGTGCAAAATGTCTGGTATTTGAGTTAAAAGGGTAATTCGATCGACTATGATAATTCAAGGGGTTATTTTGATTTTTTTCTTTGGTGCTATCTCATATTTTCTTTAACTATTTTAAAAAATAAATTATTGGCTTTCTAATATTTTGATTCATTATTTTCAGTAACTATCGTAAACTCCGTTTCATCCATGTGAATAATTTATATAAAAAAACTCACATCCTAAACTACGCCCAAGTCAACCATCTCAAAGCCCACTTTTTTAAGGAGAAAAAAAAATCTAACAATTAATGAATTAAATCATTTATATAATGTTCCAACGCCGTGCAGCCCATGATCGAATCAGGGTAGGCGAGAGGATCGTTTGCTTGATTCAATATTTCAATTCGTCTAACTGACAACCGTCCTCAATTAATTAATTAGTACTCCTTAGGTAAACAATTGGCAGCGCAAAGTACACGAAACCGGCCACTAATTAGCCACTAATTAGTATATATTAGTATATAGAACGATGATTCAAATATAAAAGTAAACATAAAAGTAAAGTGATAAAGAAATAAGGTAATTTGAATCATAGATTAATCATCTAAGGGTTAAAAACAATTGATGTGATATGGTTTAATGAGAAAAGAAAATGAGAAAGATAATTTGGATTATAGATTAATCATCTAAGAGTTAAAAACAATTAATGTAATATAGTTTAATAAGAGAAGAGAGAAATAACATTAATTAACATGCTGCGGGTTGTCTCAGGTCCTAAATAAACGCGGACACTTAAAAAATTTGTTGTCTAAGTTAGGATGAACTATATAGGTATATAAGATATTATAAAAGAAGATGATAGAGAGATATATTAAAATATTATGTGAATTACAGTACTAGAAAAACCATTTTTCAGACGATGGTATTATTTTTTTCCAAGGCGGGTAGGTCTCTCGAAGCCAAATGGTTGCCTACGAAAATAGCAACGAGGGATGAGACCATCGTCCGCCTGCGAAGATAGATTTTTGCAGACGGATGCCTTATGTGGTCCGTCTACGAAAATTATGCCTACAGCTCAACCTAAAAAAACATCTAAGTCTCATTCTTATCCTCTCCTTCACCATCTATCCTTATCCTCTCTACCACTCATTTCTCTCCCCTTCCTCTCTCTCTCACGTACGGCGTCAGCATCCGAGGAGAGGAGTGGCATCGGCGGTGGCTCCGAGGAGGAGCGGCTGGGCGGGGGCAGCGTTGACGTCGGCTCCGACGAGCGGCGGCGACGGCGGCTGCTCAGAGGAGGTGGAGCGACGTTGGCCGCAACTCCGACAAGGAGGAGCGAGCAGCGGCGGTGGGGCTCCCCTCCCTCTCCCTCTCAAATCTGGCGGAGGGGAAGGGCGACGGCAGCGGTGCGGCTGGAGGAGAGGGCGATGGCGGTGCGGCTCCCTTCCCTCTCTTTCCCAGATCTGATGGAGGGGAGGGGCATCGCCGGTGGAGTGGCCGAAGGACGGCGGCGGTGCGGCTCCCCTCCCCTCTCTCTCCTTCTCCCTCTCCCTCTCAAATCCGGCGAAGGGCAGGGGCGTCGGCGGTAGCGCGACCAAAGAGGAGGGGCGTCGGCGGCGGCGCGGCCGAAGGGGAGGGTGGCGACAATGACGGAGACCTCGAGCGCACGACGACGAATTTGGGAATTTGGGAATGCTCTATGATGTATTTGGAAATGCTATATGAATTTGGAATCGAATTTGTGAATGTGAATACTATGAAAGTTTTGTGATTGAACTTGGAGTTTGATTGAGATTCGATGGCTGGATGAGCAGTGTACGCGACTGATTTTTTTTGTCACTGAAAATGATTTTTTCAGGCGGACTGTATAACCGAGCCGCTTGCTAAAATTGATCTTTCCAGGCGGACGGTATAACTTATACCTAGTCGCCTGGAAAATTGATTTTCACAGACGACCGAGACGTCCGTATGCGAAAATACCTAATTTTTGCAGGCATTTACTTACAGGCGGTGTGTCGGGCCGCTTGCGAAAACCTATTTTAGCCGCTTGCGAAAATAGTTTTTCTAGTAGTGTTATGTGGGATGATTATTTAGTATATTAGCATTTTAAAGTTCTAAAATATAATAAATTATAGAATTATAGATAATATAACGTGATTGTATTATGTTTAAGATGTAATAATTGTTAGTAGATGATAATGTGGTATTTTTACACGTTAAGTTTTAGGATTTAGTGGACTGTAACTTTACACAGTAGATAGGATCATGCTAAACCCGAGAACAAATTAACTCGTTCATTTCTATAAAATAGTTCATTACGTAAGATGAGATTGATCGACATCACATGACGACTCAGACTTAACCTCCGTTAATGATTGAAGTCAATTTATTATATATTGTATATTTCTGTAAGCCTTTGATATTGATACGAGTAGATTTGTATACATCGAGTTAATTATTGTTCGATTTGATACACACTTTGATTCAAAATACCACAACTGCCTCCGGTTTTTAAATAGATGACGTCTTTAAATCATGAACATACGCTTAAGTGTTATGTCTTATTAAAAAAAATTCTCCCTCTCAATAAAAAATTTTAGGGAATGTCACAAGTTTTAAGAAAAGAGATAGAAAGATATGTTTGTCTTCTCACGATATATAGAGTATAGGCCTGGCCTATAACAATAAAACTAAGAGACAGTGAGGATAGTATGGTTAGTTTAGTGTAAAA
This sequence comes from Oryza officinalis, assembly GCA_008326285.1. Lineage (NCBI taxonomy): Eukaryota > Viridiplantae > Streptophyta > Magnoliopsida > Poales > Poaceae > Oryza > Oryza officinalis. The sequence continues at coordinate 32,688,139 of BDMV01000002.1, read as the reverse complement.
GTTACCTTTTGTTGTATATTCTAGTTTGTTACATCTAGAGTAAAACTTGACTTTTAAAACTTGCAACTATATTTTATATTTTACGATAAAGTGAATAGTAGTTATTATTTATTTTATTGTGACTTGATGAGTTTATTGTTAGTGATGTTCTGAGTATGACTTACTTTTTTATACTTTGTACAAAAATTTTAAATACATCTATTTAAAAATCATAGTTAGTACTTACAAGGAGAATCCAGGTTTTTTTTTCTCGACAGGAAAAGAATTTGATTGTCAATGAGAAACACTTCAAAAGTTAGGTGATATGGAAATTAATGTACCAGTAGCTAGGTAGATAGGCTGGCTTTTCATAACACGTTTATAATTCGCCCCTAATCATTCAGTCTGTAGAAAAGTATAGTTAACAATATTGCAAGTTTGAATTTAACCATTTGTTTGACTTTCTAAGAATTATATTCCCGTTCGTGTCAAGTGGGGGTTTCTGAAAACAACTGCTATGTACGTGCAGTTTTAAATAACCTCCCAACTTATAATATTCTCATGTTTACTTTGTTTACTAATTCCCTCGATCAAGTTGCTGATTTTCTAACATTATTTTTAGATACTTCCCATCGGTTTATATGAAAGTTGGTCAGCGTTTCGTTCTTCGAGATACGGATTACGCGGTATATGCACGCTCAGGTTTTGTAGAATTTCACGAATTCTAAAGCTCGACAACTTTTAATTGTAACAACATATTTAAGATTCATCGTTCACAAACATTTTAAGTTCTTTTAAGATAATAAAAACAGTAACTTATGGTCACCGTGTCAACGTACTTCTTTCGTCTTAAACTATAAAAAATTTTCGTTGGATGTGATATATTCTAATACTACTTATTTGGACAGGGTTTTTTGTCTATATATATAAATAATAGGATGCATCTCATTTAATCAAAATTCATTATATTCTAAGACGAAGGGTGACGAAGAAGGGTGACGAAGAGAGTAAGTCATAAGGGTGTAAGAACCTATTGCTTCTTCTGTCTCATCATATATAGTACTTGGTAGCTATATTTTAATATTATATAATATTAGATAGTTATATTTTAAAATAGATGAAATAGTAGATTTTTTTCCTGCATCGTATCTATGGTTGCTAACTCGCTACTTGCATATGGTGGGGGTGGGTGGAGGTCAGCAATGTGGGCTAATGGCTACACACCAAACATCAGGATTGAATAACAGATAAGAATGCAGTTTGCAGTCAAGGTCAAGGTCAATGCATCAGAACCCATTCTCCTGCAAACGTGTGGCTTAAAAGGATGACATGAAATGGATCATGGATGCCTTTCTCACACGAGTCACAGACATGCATCGAGAAGATTACAAGGGAAGCTCATAAAACAAGAGAAAACTCCACAGGTGGATCCAATTTATCACAGACTTTGGATTTTGGATTATAATCCAAAGTTTCCAACCATAATTTATCTCTCCACAAATTAAGATATCTTACACAATTCCTCTCCATCTCTAGTATTTATATGGCCATAACCTCCAACAAGAAGTTGTACTATGATTCTCTTACTCCACTCTTTCAATTTCTCCAACCTCTCTCCTAATTCTACGTCCCTATTAGAATTTATTTATTTCAACTAGTTTTTTAATTTTATCAAATTTAGACAACATCCAAATTAGACTCATTTTTCTAGATATGCACACCTCCCTATACGCTATATGAAAATATTAAATTCACGTACATTGTTGTCTAGATCAAATGCCCTACATGACACTAGATGTTCCGTGGTATGATATCCTTCACATCCTGGATCTTAAATCTCTCTGAGTTTAATCCCAATTCTATCACTGATCATGCTTCTTTAAAGCTCAAGCAATGCCTACACGACTACATATAAACATCAACAAGACCATAGTTCGAGTCCAAATTCTTGCTAAGTTGACTTAAAAGTACACAACAACAACACGTAACATACAAAAGCCATTATAAATAAAGCCCAAACATCTCGATCTATCAATAAACACTGAACCACAACTATATATCAACATTTTAGCCAATTGTTCGACACCAACTTATCTATTCTATATGGTGCTACTGTCAAAGATACTTTGATTTGTAGTTCTATTTTTCAGGTAAATGCTACATGGTAACTTTTGTACAATTGATTCGAATTATCCCTTCAAATTTCTTGTTCTCGCTTTAAAAAACAAATTCGATGATTTTTTAGAACTAACAAATTCGATGTGGACAGCTTCATTTCTGTGACCATAGTTTTCAGATGCAACTACACCAGATATATATGCTCTGTTATACTGTCAAGAGATAATTGGCCACATTATTTAAAACCCATCATCTATTCATCTGTCTGCGCAATCTGGGCTAATTGAAGACACCTATATGTGCATACGCACCATTAAGAACACAAAAATCATCAGCAGAATGGATGCAAGAGTCAAGGTCAAGGTCAAGTTCAATGCATCAGAAGAACTAATTCTCCCTGCAAACGTGTATAGCTCACACACGGTGATATCAAGAAGAAAAAAAGGCTATAGGACTAGGAGTAACTCCCCATCCCAAAATACAAGCTTTTCTAAAGTTTCACATAGATATTAAAAAAAGATAAAAATAATTAAAAAATATTATAATTGATTAAGACGAGAAAGTAGATAAATAGATTAAATTGAGAATAATTATGATTAGCTGAGACATAGGGATAAGTGAAGAAATAACTTTATTTTAAAAGTAAAAATAGCTTTATTTTGTAACAAGAGCACTAAATTTGTTGATCAGCCAGACTGGTGTGTGCCTCTTTTGGATTTTTCATCTTTTGTTTCTTTTAGAAAACTTATTTTACAAATAGACCCCTAACGTGACGTCAATGTCATTGACGCCGTGGTTCAACATGACAGCGTCAATGACGTTGGCGTCATCTCCCTAGCCTCCCGGTAAAAGATAAGCCATTAATGTCAAGGGGACGGCATCAATATCATTAGCGTCGATGACCTATTTGTATTTTTTTTAAAAAAGGATCTATTTCGTAATAAAAAATATTTACAAATAGGTCCTTGACATCAGCGACATTGATACCGAGGACCTATTTACAAATATTTTTTTAATTACAAATAGGTCATTTTCGGTTACAAATAGATCATTTTTAATTTTTTTATAAATAGGTCATCCGTCCCTTTTTACATTAGTGACTTAGTTTTCACCGGGAGGCGAGTGGGGCGACACCAACGTTATTGACGCCGTCACGTTGGACCACGGCTTCAACGTTGATGTCGTGAAAAGGATCTATTTTTTAAATAAGTTTTTTTAAAAATTTATTTATAAAATAAGTTTTTCAAAAGGACCAAATGGTGAAAAATCGAGTGTGCCTCTCGCAGCCATCCATGGCAGACTTTGTTGTGTGAACACTCTGAAGATAACCAGAGATGCTAATGCTGCCGGTCAATCAGTTCAGCTTCAGGAAGACCCCACATCCGAAACCTGTCCTGAAGCGATCAAATCTTCAAGATTTTCGTGCCTTCTCTTTTGCTGAAAACGATGGAGAGACCGAACTGTACTGGAGTGGACTTGATCCTACTCCTACTGCTACTGCTCTGCACGAACTCAAGTCAGAGCTAACAAACACTGACATCGCGTGAGACGTAGTACATCTGAAACCACCGGACTTTTTTCTGCTGCTGATCCAGCGTTCTGGCACGCGTGATCATCATCGATCATTCAGATGCGACGACTACCGCGATATGATCCGATGTTCGATGGGTGGAACAGCAAGCAATCAGGACAGCGACGGGTGATGAATCCGCTGGGTAAGCAAGCTATACTAGTTGCCGTGTGTACGGCGTCTTCCCACTGCCCTTTCTTTCTTACCCCCTCGGTAAAAAAATTTCGTAAGAAGTTAACTATATTTTAAAAATTGAGACGGAGCTAGTTACTACTATGACTTGCACTGATGCTATGATATAGGGAGTACCTGTTACTACTATGACTTGCACTTTAAGTTTTTTTTTAAAAAAAAAAATAGCACAAACGCAAGCACTCGTAATGCATACACATTTAAATCTGAACACACATATAGACTACCTCTATAATTATCTCTGAAAAACTGGACTGACATATTTTAAGATTAACGAAGTTATCATGGATGTCTTGTTATTGATGAGGTACTGTCGTCTATCATTAAAAAAAATAATTAGCTATATATATAAGCTTTTTCATTAGTTAATGACCGGAATTTTAGTGCAAATGATCGAGCATCGACCATAAGGACAGCATTTAAGGCTACGTGTGTATAGAATAAAACACTTTTGGTTATGCTCTGGTGAGAGCGTTCCCGGGTCATAACAACATTATATTACTAGAAACGAACTCATGATACAACAGAGATGACCTCGACCTACTAAATACTAGTCAAATTTGATCTTTAGAAATGAACGAATTATAAAACGGAGCTCTTTTTATCCTAAAGTATAAACATATTTGACTTTGATGTAGTCTTCGAAATACCATTTAAACCAAAAGTATCTTAAAACTAAGTTGTTTGAAATAAAAAGAGTCGCGTATCACTCTAATTGATTAACCAGACATATGATGGGAGACGAGATATTTTAAAACTTTCACGTGATTTTTCTCTCCTATTTAACTTAAAAATTAATATTTTAATATACGAAATGTCAACGAGACTACAAGCTAATTTTTATGTTTACAAGGTGTCTTTCCTCGTAAAATTATGTTTCGTGAGGTATCCTAGTGCTAAAACCATGAAATCACGATATCATGTAACAAAATTTGTCTAATAGTTAAAATTAAAATTGCTTAACTTAGAATTATTTAAAAATACTTATATGGGTGGTACTAGTAGCCATCCGCCGTCTCTAGCTACCCTCTAGGCCTGGTCCAGAGAAGTCCATTTCACGGCGTTAATTAACTACCGAGTTGAATTTACATGTGGCATTCGTGAACCCTCCTACTCCTAGATGTCAAAGGTGACGGCGTTTTTGTTGTTACATCGGCGCATGTTGACTAGAAACGCAGGATGACGCCGGCCGGCGAGTGTGGCACATATGCTTATCAGTCATCACAGAGGCATCGCTCGCATGCCACCGGGCAGGCAGCGACGTGCCCTTTGCACTCCGGCGCCGGTAGCTAGTCGTCCATTATATTCAGGAAAGGAAAAAAAAATCAAATTCCAGCCTTCCTCGTTGGAAGCTTGTTTAATTTGACAGGGACCTAATTAAAATCGTAAATATGCACCAGACGGTACATGCCTGTCAACACACGGTTTTTTACTAAAAGCGTTAAATTTTATACCTACTCCCTCTGAAAAAACATAAATATTTAACACAATTGACTTTCATGTAGTTTAAGTTATATATTCATCTTATTAAAAAAACTATGTGAATATATAAAATTATAAGTCACGTTTAAGGTAGCTTTAACAATATAACAATTAAGGAAATAAATAATAATTATATATTTCTAATTAATATGAATGGTTGAACTTTATAGTCAAAGTCAATTACGTCAAATATGCAGGAATTTTTATCACTTCGAGACGTAGTTACAGTTATTGTCGATTGTGAATTTTCTGTGTAGTGCGCCTGTATAGATTATGGAGGGAGGGAAGTTTATAGTACTTTTAGCCCGGCCCATTTTGTGGCCTTACAGTATTTTGGACCTATAGTAAAAACAGTACACTAGCGGCCCATCAAGAGATACCTGTAATTCTGCAATAAAATCGTACAATTTGCAGGCATATCTTTCACTTCTCAGCTTGCTTCCATGATTTGGCTTGAACCTTATCAATACCACGAGATTCTGGCAATAGTATAGGCACCAATATATAAGATAGCACGCCTGCTTGTATGTTTTTCATCCTCGATTAATTTCAGAAAAATCTTTTTGTAGGTTTGTTGTATGCCAATTAGTTAACTATAAATAGCTGTTAAAAATGTATGTTTGTTCGTGTTGAATTTGTTCAAAATAAATTAATTTTTTGTGGTCCAAGTCCTTCTATGAACTATTATGAACCATGTTCGGGAGGCATACATTTCGAAGGATTAACTATATATCTCCCACGAAATTGTTGCGTATACATATCCTTTGTGATTTTAAATCAACAGTTGAAACTATATATGGGAAAAATATTTTTTTCACACCACATCATTTCTTTCGTAATAATGCTAATATTGCTGGGCACCAACATTATTCAGGCAACATCAATGTTTATGGCTCTGATGAAAATAAGATAGGTCCCACTATATCATATATATCATATGGTCCTTGTGTCACGATACGTAAGACAAGAATAGATGTTAAGATGGTCCCATTCCTACAATAAGAAAGTAAATTTCACTTTATTTTTTAAACCATGTTTCACAATTAACCCGGACCAACTCAAACTTTTCACTTAAGATCATGTATTTTTGCACTTTTATTGCAATTTTGTCTGGGACAGGGTTGAAGATTTAACTTAAGACCAAATTTGAGCCGTCCTGCTAGCTCTGTTGCATCTTCATATGCTCTGCGAGACTGAGCATGAAGATGCGACGAAGGCAAGGGAGAAGACGGGGACATGGAGCAGGCGTGCTGCGTGCATGGTGGAGGAGAGGGTGTAGCGAATCTTTTTTATTTTTTGAACTATTTTATTTTTTAATTTTAAAAATATAAGCTTTTTTGAAAACTTATTTTAGAATGAGGTTTAATCACGTCAGCCCCGTTTGACGTGACAAAACAATACTGACACATCACATATAACGGACGTGACAATTTTGTCCAAAATAAACACGGTCATGCCAACCAAATCGACGTGACAAATAACGTTGCCACGTTAACCAGACCAGCGTGACAGTGTTGTTTTGCCATACCAGTCCAGTTGATGTGGCCAAAAGGTCACTAGTATATAAAGTCTCGTAGGTGCCGGCTCGAAAGGCCACGTAGGTGCCAGTTTTGGGGCCGACACCAATTGGTCGGCACTAATGACCACCTATGTGACACTTAGAACCGGCATCTATTGGGGTGGACCTATTGGGATGGATTTGTTTTTAATTTTTGTAGGTGCTAAAAAGACTCAAAAAATATATTTTGTATTTTATTTAGCATCTATACAGTCACACTTCACTACCCATAAATCCCATGATTTTTTCAACCTATATACATATATATGCCTCAAGTAAGATTCGAACTCAAAACCTCTCTCTTCATCCAAAGTATCTTTACTATCTCACATACAAACACCTATTGTCTTGCAAACAAATGCTATTCATTTGAGACTATTGTTATCCAAACTTATAATCCATATTTAACACCATAGATGAGCTCAAATAAAATTTTTGTCAGCTACAGAATTGTAGATCTCATCTAGATCTACAACATTTATATATGTTTTGTCTTCATCCGAGATCGTTTAGAAATTTTAAATATTCACTTATGCAAATAGATCTGAGACATTATAATATATTTTTGGACATCCAAACGATCTTAAATCAAAAAGTCATTAACTACAAAGTTTTAGATCTCGTCGAGCTCTACAAATTTGATATAAAATTTATATTCGTCCGACTTTATATGAAAATCCGATAGGGACAGAACTGACACCTATTTGTCATATAGGTGTTGGTTCATAAACCGACACCTATTTGTCTCCCCGCCTACGTCATGTGACATCACATCCATCGCATAGGTACCGCTTCATAATAAGAATCAGCACTTATGTGATAGGTGCCAGTTTTAAGCAAGCCGGCACCGATAGAGCCCAAAGGATCATTGGTGGGGAGGTCTTTAGTGCCGGTTTTTAAGTAAAACCGGCACCAATACCCTTCTCTCAAAGAACCGGCACATATTTGACTTATGTCGGTTTTTAATTTGGTGGACGGGAAACGTCTTACAGGTATCGGTTTTTGTCGAACCGGTACCTATGTGATCGATCTCTATGTAGGTTTTTAGCAGTAGGTTCAGATCTTGAAAATAAATTTTGAAAAGGTTTATTTTTAAAATTAAAAATTTAAAAAGTTCAAAAAATAAAAAAAGTTCGGGTGTAGCCGTGTAGCTAGGTGATGAGCCATCTCTCCCGTGTCATGCTCATGGCTGATTGCATGTGGGGAGAACAAAAGCATATTCACGGGGCGTCAGGACGGTGGTGCAGGTGGGAGAAAAGTACACACCCGGCCGAGAAGAGAACCGGATGTGCTCGGAGGTAGATCACTGAGGTCACGGGGAGTTCGCCGATGGCGGCACCTGCGGCCAGAGATGGCACGGCGGCTAGACTACGCCGTCGACTGGACTGCAGAATTGCGATGGTTGGCGATGGCTTGGTCGTCAACACACCACAGACTCGATGGCGGCGGCGGTGGCTACATCGTCCACGCGCCACGGACTCGACGGCGGCAGCGCCTGTGGTCTCGGCGCGAAAAGAATAGTGAGTGTGTTGATGGGCCGGTCCAAATAACAGATGCTGGTTCAAGGTGTAACTTTCAATAGTACTAGACGAATACTTTGCCGTGTTGCTGCGAGAAATTATGTTGCATAATATATACAAATAAGATAAGGTGAAGTATGTTTTTTAAAACCAAAATAAAATGACTTCATGTATTTTATATAATTTGCACATGGTTACAAATATAATGCAAGGTGAACATAATAATTGGTAATTATGAATTTTGAGCCTAAAAATAATTGAGATTGCATGGTTTTATGAAAGAATAAAGAAAAGACAATTTATACCATAGATCTATCATCCAAAGGCTAAAAATAATTAGAATGATGTGACTTCATGAGAAAAAAGAGAAATAACATTAACTATACTTAGTGAGGATGAGCTATATAAATATAAAGGATTACACCCATGGGTAAAATTTTAATCTCAAATTCATTATATTTTTGCTATAAAAAATCTGACAGTTTTAAGGATATAATTCTGTCATAATTTTATCTTTTCCGTTACTCTCTATATGTATAACGAATTTGAAGGTGAGATTTTGCTCGTAGAAGTAATACTACATGTATGAATTTTTCTAATATTTTGATGATATTTGTTAATTGGTATATAGTTGGTGTATACTGTGTACACGTAAAGACTCATGTGTATAGGATACGCTCCCGACATATATATAGTATTAAGTGGAAACGTTAAGCTATTCCTAGCACTACTACAGAGACTGTTTTCACATGTGGCTAAAATGGAATCACTACTACAAAAACCTCCATAGGTACCGGCCACATAGGTGCCGGATTTGCTAGAACCGGCACCTAAAAGACAATTCCCGTCCATTTTTTCACGAACCGGCACCTATAAAGCCTTATAGGTGCCGGTTGGTTGGGAGAAATACATTGGTGCCGGTTTGTAAGAAAAACCGGTACCAATGACTCTCCTCCAAACGGTCCTCGCGTCCAAAAAGGTGTCGGCCCTCCTTATAAACCGGCACCTATCACATAGGTGCCGGTTCGTAATAAGAACCGGCACCTATGTTATGGCCAAAAAGGTACCGGCCCTTCTTATAAACCGGTACCTATCACATAGGTGCCGGTTCATAACAAGAACCGGCACCTATGTGATGAATAGGTGTCCCTACCGGTTTTTCACATAACTTTTTGATATAAAGTCGGATGAATATAAAATTTATATCAAATTTGTAGAGCTCGACGAGATCTACAATTTTCTAGTGGATGACTTTTTGATTTAAGGTCGTTTGGATGTCCGAAAATGTGTTATAATGTCTCAGATCTATTTGCATAAGTGAATATTTAAAATTTCTAAACGATCTCGGATGAAGACAGAACATATATAAAAGTTGTAGATCTAGATGAGGTCTACAATTTTGTAGTTGACAAAAATTTCATTTGAGCTCATCTATGGTGTTAAATATGAATTATAAGTTCGGATAACAATAGTATCAAAAGAATAATATTTGTTTGTAAGACAACAAGTGTTTGTAGGTGGGATGGTAAGGATGCTTTGGATGTAAAGAGAGGTTTCGAGTTCGAATCTTGTTTGAGGCATATATATAAATATGGGTTGAAAAAATCATATGATTTATGGGCAGTGAATTGTGATGGTATAGATATTAAATAAAATACAAATTATATTTTTGGGGTCTTTTTAGCACCTACAAAAATTAAAAACGGGTTCACCCAAATAGGTGCCGGTTCTAAATTAGAACCGGCACCTATAGTATCACATAGGTGCCGGTTCGAAAACCGGCACCAATGACTTAGGTCATTAGTGCCGACCAATTGGTGCCGGTCCCAAAACCGGCACCTATGAGACCTTTCGAACCGGCACCTATGAGACTTTATGTACTAGTGAATTTTGCATGCGGTATGCATGAAAAGGTTTGCGAAAATCAAATTTTTCGTATGCGGGTAGCGCAACCGCATGCGGTCACTTATACTAGCCGTATGCGAAAAAAATTCAGCGAAAAAAAATAAAAACCAAAAAACCCCCCAAACCCTAGCCCACCACTGGAGCGCCGTATCCCCGCCGCCCGCCATCAGAGCGCCGGATCCGCGCCGTCCGTAGACGTCGCCGGCGCCGGATCCACTGTTGCCACCACCCGCCGTCGTCGCCGGGGCCGGATCCGCCACCCGCAGTCGTCGTCGGCGCCGGATCCGCCGCCCGCAGTCTTCGTCGGCGCCAGATCCTTCTCCCCCGCCGCCCGCCGTCGTCGGATCGGCCGCTCCACCGCCGCCGTAGTCGCCGGAGCCGCATCCGCCGCCCCCATCGCCCGCCGTTGTCGCCGCCGCCGGATCTGCTCGAGAAAGGGCCCCCCGGCGCCGGATCCGCGCCGCCCGCCGCAGCCCGCTCATGGCCGTCGCACGGTGTCGCCCGCCGCTGCCCGGCCGTCACCCGCCGCCGCCCACTCTTGGCCGTCGCCCGGCGTCGCCCGCCGCTGCCCGGCGTCACCCGCCGCCACCACCACCAGCTCGGAGGAGGAGAGGAGAGGACAGGAGCGGAGAGGATAGGAAGGAAGAGAGAGAGGAAAATATCAGGAGGGGGAGAGAGAGGGGAGAGGATAAGAGGTAAAAAAATTTGAAGCGGTGAGGAGGGAAAAAATTATGAAAAAGAGAGATATTTTTGCATGCGGACCACTTAAGAGGTCCGCATGCGAAAATATATTTTCGCATGCGGCTTATTAAGAGGCCCCCATGCGAAAATATGCTTATTTTTGCATGCGACCTATTAAAAGGTCCATCTGCGAAAATAGATTTTTGTATGCGGGTCTCTTAAGGAGCCGTATACCAAAATAGAGATCGATTTTTGCAGACGCCGTCAGTTACGGTCCGTTTGCAGTTTAAATGGGTTATCGTAGAGAAAAATCGTTTTCATAGTAGTGTAGTCCACTTTAAAACACATAGATAACAAAAGGTAGATCAAGGTGACAATCCTATTTTAAGATGAATCCCATCATGCTTTATAGTTATTCTTACCCTCTTCCTCTCTGGTGTGTGTGTGATTTTATTTCATAAGGTTGAGTCACAAGCTTATAACTATTTCTAGTATTTAATGTCTAATGTTAGTCATAAGGTCTTATAACTTATTTGTATGGCACACTGTAGGTCCCCTTCTTCATGCATCACTGTTTGTACGAATAATATATGAACCTATTTATATAAATATAGGTTGTTAAGATCGGGATACTATGTAGGATTATATTTTCCTCATAATATTTAACCATAGAATCAGATCGTAGGATTAGGATACTATTGGATTTTCTAAACTACATATTTTTATATAAAAGTTTTAATACTCCCTCCCACCTAAAATGAAATAACTATTAGTATTCAAAATTTGCCTCAAAATATAATAGTTTCTAGCATTCAAAATTTATTCTAAAATATAGCAACTTTCTCATCTATATTTATTTCTCAACCAATTATCACAATCTCCCCGATTTAATTTCTTCATCTACTTTTTTTTTCTTAACCAATCATAATATTTTCTATTTGATTTCACCTATTTTTTAATACCTATGTCCAACACCAAAATTTATTGTATTTTGGGACAAAGGTAGTACATTAAAAAATGACAGCCTATAATATTGATATTTTAATAAAACTGTGGACTTATTTATATTATTTTCAATCGACCTTAATTTTAAATATACTTATGCAGATCCTACATAAAATCTCACAATCTTGGAGTATACTATAAAAATATGAATGAAAGGAGTAGGATATATAATAGAATATCGGGATCGTTTTAACTTGATCTGGTAGGATCATAGGATAGTAAGACACTACTATAGGCATCGGATCCAAACAACCTTGTTTATATATATGACTTATATGACTGAGTTAAAATAAGAATTGTTGCTTAGTTTAACATGTTGATTTTGGCATTAGTTGTATCATGCCACAAAGGACACCAAATTAAAGGTGAAAATGCGTAACTATGATCAACATGTTATTTTTTACGCATTAATTGGGGTTCATAGTGTAAAATAATACTGCAAATCCTCTACTTCTATATAATTCTACCACATTAACTGCAAGTATTAATTCCAATAAACATGCACATATTGAGTCCACATCATCAAGAAGTTGAACTGATAGATTTAATCTTGATGGTTATCACCTGCTATATTGTAGCCATTTACTTAAATTATTTATTTTCTTCATACAAATCCCGCAGTAACACATTGTATTATCTTGTTAAGTATATAAAAAAGGAACAAACTTATCTGGAAATCCACTAGCATGCATCTTTTTGAAGAATTACCCTTCATGGTACATGCATGCAGGTTCTTGTCACAATATTGCTAGCTTTCTTGATAAATTAAGGACCAGATGCCGTGATCGATCTTTGGCCTAAAAAATGTCCATCATATCATTATATCCCACGATAATAATATTCCATTAGCTACATATATGTATTTGCCAGATAGGATAAATCATTGTGTAGACTGGTTGAATTAATTAATGTACTATAAAAAGATATTGCAAACCATGCTGGAAATACAAAGTACATATTCTCATATTTCATGCTTAATTTAAACTCTACCAATATGATAGATTGCTTGGACATTATATTTGGGCCAACCCATCGGATTTGATGTTTATTCGAGTCTCTCCTTTTTATAGTTGAATTAATTAATCGAAGAAAATACCTAGTTCTTCCTGTTTTAAAATCATCACCATCGACCTTAACTATGACAAAATGATGATCATCATCTCAAACACAAAGATTAATTAGAAGATATCCTGATTCTTTTCAGCCCAACATTAACTATAACAAAATGATGGATAACAATTAGAACTCCATAGGGTCACCCATGGGTTGTCCGTCACAGTACTGATGGCTCATGTTGCTGTCAGTGAATGAAAAAAAAATCACAAGATAACATATATAGAAATTTATTCTGGCAAGCAATAACTGTGATATATTGCATTGTATTCATTGTATTGTCTCTAATTAAGCATCAGATAAATATTTTAAAACGCATGTATAAATATGATAAATTGTTCAAATCCTTTGTTCTACCTATAGCTTGATCGTCCAGTACTAGAAAATTAAAAAAAAATCTTGGAAACCAAGAACAAAAATTTTGTAATCAGAAGATATTAAAAAATAAGCATACGTAGTACCATGAACTGATCAAGTAACAATAGAACTAATTATTCTTGGAGACAAACCTCGATTTTCTTGAGAGAGATCTGATTACATATCACATATATATCATGCATGCATGGACTCCAATTTACATAGTTCAGGTTCTTGCAGTTGCTGAAAAGTTCTAAAGATAATATGCATGGGCATATATAGATCGAGACTGCAGTTATCTTATTAATTAATTATATATAAATCAGTTCTGTCGAGTATACAAGGTGTGATTAATATGTGGTAGCGTTTTGCACAAATTAACTAGCTGAAAGAAAAAGAAAACTAACCAAATAATATTATATATATATATATAAGCGTATGAATCTGAAGATAGATACATAAAAGATAGCTAGACATATCACATATGGGGATGGTATTATCTGAAGCTGCAAGAGAAAGCATCAAGAAGCTAAGAGAAGAAGAGAGAGGGTACAGCCTTCATCAGAGTATCGATCAGACTCGCAAAAGATAGCCATATGTGATTTGAGCTAAGGCTGTACTCTCTCTCTTCTTCCTTTAGCCTTGATGTACATCTCGACACTGAATTGAACTCCATCTCTCTCTCTCTCTCTCTCTAGAGAGAGAGAAAGAGCGGCACAAGCACACTCATCTCTCTCATGTCGGGTGGTAGCGGTTGCCGTTGCATCGCTCTTCGATATGCCTCTATCGGTTTATATAGATGCAGAATTATTGTACTTGTACAAGGCATTTGGGCAATAATTCACCTGGTGTGTGTATGTGTGTGTGTACTGCAAGGTTGCAAGCTTCAATTCCGGTGGCACACATGCAGTGATAAACGAAGGCCATCCCAATAGCCTCCTGTGAGGTACTCACAACCATCCAATATGGTTGGATAGGTTGTCATGTACTACTGTTTTCGCTTTAATTTGGAGTTGAGAAAGAACTGTGGAACAAGCACTTTTCTCCTTCTCTCACTCTCTGTTCAAGAAACAGTACTAATTTTTCAAATTCAATAAACTACTACTTTAGCCGCTAAGTGTTATTACGATATAGGAGTATATGAATAAGTTGTAACCAAAAGTGTAAAAATTATTTTTTATATATATATATATATATATATATATATATATATCTTTAAGTTGGTCAATTTGCAAATACCATTTTCTTATGCTAATTCTATTTATTCTAGATCAGCATATTTTGATAAAGGTTAATATTTTTAATTGTCACTACTACAGAAAACTTAATTGGTGTCGGTTGGAAAACCCCCTTATGTGCTGGTTTTCCTAACCGGCACCCAGATAGCGACACCGATGACTTCGATCATTGGTGCCGGTTTCAGAATCGACATCTATTTGTGCAATAGATCCCGGTTTTTAGGTTAAAACCGACACTTATATGATATTATAGGTGCCGGTTTCAACCTAAAGAGCAACATGGCTGCCCTAATAGGGATTGGTTCTTTAGAACAACGAACACCTATTAGTATCATATAGGTGTCGGTTTTTTATCAAACTGACACGTGGCAAGCACTATAGGTGCCAGTTTGTAATAAAAAACCAGCACCTATATATTGGGTCAAAAAAATTAAAATAGTAGGAAATCAATTCGGCACCACATCCATACAACCCCAAATTCACTTGCACATTCATTCACATTTATACAAATTCATTTACATTCACAGCCACATCCAAATTTACTTCAATTCCCCAACCACATCCAGATCCACACACACATATATAAACACATAGAAATCAAATAAAAACCTAAATGCCTAAGTCAAAATTTCTAAGTCTAAAATCCCTAAGTCTAAAAATTTTTATGTTTAAATCGTAAACATTTACATATATATCCAAACTCAAAAATTGCTAAGTCTAAAGATTCTAATTCTAAAATTTATAAGTCCAAAAATTCTTAAGTCTAAATTCTAAACATTTGTATATATATATTATGTCAAAAATTCCTAAATTCAAAAACTCCTAAGTCTAAATTCTAAACATTTGCGTATATATCTTAAGACAGAAATTCCTAAATCTAAATTCAAAACATTTGCATATATATATATATATATATATATATATATATATATATATATATATATATATATATATATATATATCCTATGTCAAAAATTCCTAAGTTCAAAATCACATACAAATCCATACAGCAACACATCCAAATTCATTCACATTCATACAGCCCTAAATCCACTGCACATTCATTCACATTTATAGCCTCAAGTAGAGAGCAAAGGAGATATTGCTGGGACTCAGCCTGTCAGTTAACTTCAGCCTGAGACGTGTTTGTCAAACCACATGAAACCGGCGACCAGATGTGTTACACATCCAAGGAGACTTGACTAAATTGCTAGAGATACACCTCAAATGCTCTAAACCCGTACTCATGTTGAACTAGTTCCCAGGATAAGGACTAGTCCCACACTTTTGTCTTAAACAATGATATACTAAATTCTAAACATTTGCTTATATATCCTAAGTCTAAATCCTAAACATTTGCATATATATACAAAATAAAAAATTCCTAAGTCTAAAATATCTAAGAATTCATAAGTCCAAAAATATAAATGCGATTACTTTTTACCTACAATACCGAGTGAGAATATGATTTTGAGAGTTCGATCGAGTCTCCTGTCCTCAATTCATTGAGCCTGTAATAGAAAACATAAAATAGAATGCATAATAGTAACTATTCAAATGCTTTACACATAAAGCACACTTACGTAATACTTCCATAATTCATGCATAAACACTATTTAAATACAATTTTTCACACAAATCTAGCTATTTGGTTTTTCTCTTCTTAGGAGCTGATTTCTTTGCCTTTTGGTTCTGAGGGGGAGGGACAGAGGATTGCACTCGTGGTGGGTGCTTGTTGATGTTGTAATTGCTAGTTGGGTCTATGACATGAGTACGGATGAACCCGCAAAGCTCGTCGGTGAGAGCTGTGAAGACGTGTGGTAGCATTTCGATTGTATCAAGACCCAATTTCTACAAGACATGGGTGGAAGGCGTAGAAATTTACTTAGTACTTCAATAGAATTGCTTAATTTATGACTTAGATCCTTGAAACATGTCATACCTCAGCATTAGAGTAATTGTGCCCATCCTCTACAAAATATAGCATGTACCGCATGATGTAGAACCCGCATAGGTTGATGGCCTCTGGTTGTCAGTGGACTCTGGTTGTTGTTGGCGTAGAATTTCGACCCGCCTCACCGACAAAGCAGGTTTCACGTTTCCACGGCGGCCTGGGAGATCTGCTTAACTCCAGTGCAGGTCCAATGGCTTGCCTAGGTACGTGTAGGGCGTGCCAGTTGATTTGATCTGCAATCAACAAGATAAACAAGTAAACCATGTTAGTAAACGATGGCTGATCGGCCGATGTCACATCGTGAGGGCTTAGCCGATAGGACAAAGCTATATCGGCCTACTTGAAATTATGATAAAGTAAGATTAAAGTACAGATCTAATCTCATCGGCCTTTATCAACAAGTTAATGTCAATTAATGACATCGGTCAATGAGGAATAAAAGAGATAAATACACTAGCTAATACCCTAGTGCAAACCTGTATGAACCAATCAACCAATATAAATATACTGATCACAGAGAAATCCTTAAGGATAAATCCATGATAAATACACTTATATTTGTCGATTCACTCATACAAGTGGCAAATACATACAAAAACATTAAAGTAATCACATGTATTAGATAAGACCGGCTGAAACCCCGGCGCTATCCTTAATTACGATCAAAAACAGGATTCGGGTTAGATCTCAAAACAGGACTAAGGTCGATAGCAACTCAGAGTGTGAATTGAGACTTAACACAAAGAAAATCAAGTCGTCGATCGCTTTTAGGGATGGTAATGCATTGAAGGATCTAGCTAAGCATAATAATTAGACTGCCGTCGGCAATAAACCCTAAAACGAGTAGATCGCTGGCGAAGCATAATTAAGACACTATATCAAGATCTTCCAAGACATGATAAATGACGATCACATCATCGAGGCTTAACGTGCCTAAAGCGACACGCTAGCCCCGACGATGTAGATTGTTGGGTACGAGTTCTTACCTCTGCTCTAGGAAAGCAAGAACTCGTCGGAAGCTAACTTCTTGTGAGGGTTGGCGATGCGCCGAAAGTAGATTAAACAAGATTGTTTGTTGTATTGTGTGAGAGAGTTTCTATGTACAAACTATCGGGATATTTATACCCGAGATTACAACATTGTCCAGATAGGACACGATTTTATCTATAACTTAACAAACAAGTCCTTACGGTGGACTCTTGCCATAGATTAGATTGAATCTATCATAACTACCTAATTAGAGAGATATGATTGCCTAAAACCGAGCCTTATCTCTATTTGGCAATCTCCTTGAAGCTTATCTCGAGCCCAAACCAAGCCCATGCTGACTCTATCAGCTTCCTGCTCTCATCGGCCGATGACCGTATTGAACTCGTATCGGCCGATACGGTCCCTCTGTCAGCACTCAACGTGATACTGAGTCCGATACGGACTTAGGTCCGACTCTGGCTTGGTCCGATAGCATAACCGATTCGGCTTAACATTACTCCTTCTCTGCATCGGTTTTCTCTTTCCTCTCCGAGTAGATTACGAATATCTGTTGTTAACAGTTGTCTATGGATATATTGATGTTCAAAGATCCGAAATTGAGTTGCATCGATCGCGTATCTCCCGTACGATCTTCTAGACCTACGGTACCTCACATATGCCCTATTTAGTGCATTTATAATAGTTGGGTAGTTGTCTCTCCCTTTCCTCAAGCTATCATATATGCAAATTTCATTGTCGTCGATATTGATTACGAGGAGGATCCAATGATGGTTGCACATAGAATAATGTATCAATAACTTGATACGCGTGGAGAGCAAATGGAACTGGAAATCGATGATAGTGACTTACTAAGAAAGGTAAGGCAGTAGAATGTTGTCACATCCATTTAGCTTGACGAGGGCATTGAAGAGATAGTCGTCGATTTTAGCTTCTTTGGTGAATGGCCAGGCGAAGTTCATAACCGTTGGGTCTAGGAAAGCAATCTTATGGTTCATGGTTCTACATTGATAAGAGCAATGCCTGCAAAAGGAGAACACAGTTGAGAACTACTAAGAGTACGACCAAGGTGCCGGATTAAGGACAAGATATCAAAGGACTCACAATGACCACATTTGTAGGAGGCTGATATCGAGTTTCCTTTTTTGGTACAAGTTGAAGAGATCCTTAAATTTTACAAAGCGTGTATTACTGGCGTGGTGAAAATCTACTTCGGTGTAGTTGGCATAGATCTTTTCTTCACCCTTTGCGGCCTCCTCCAAATACCATTGATGCAGCCAATGCCCTTGAGTTCCTAACATATCAATTTCCAAGTCAAGCACCATGGGTTGACTAAGTTAGATCTGCAGTACAATGTTAGCCTCTTCAAGTTTATTTAAATCGTCCAGGCTTTTCAAGCTGGCTGACTTGCAGAAAGCAGCTTCATCGAACGCTTTCTGTGCAAGGAACAACTCCCTAGACTGAGTCTGCAGATCTTTTTTCCCAACAATTCTCTGGAAGTCCGATACAAGTTTTTTAGGTGCCTTTGGTTGTGCGCACTTGATGAAATGCTCGATCACTTTCTTAGGAATTGGAATCTTTGGTTCCTCGGGCTTCTTAGGGCCAAAAAGCGAAGTGATGTTGGCGCTCACCGTCTTCTTAGGCAACAATGTTGTCGGCTTTGACACTAAGTCCGACTTGGAATGTGGGAGTCGCTCCTTGCTCGATGAACCAGACCTTTGTGACGCACTTGGTGTTGTGGTCTTTTTTCTGAGTGGGGGTGGACTCGAGGACTTCTCAGGAGGCTGTGGTTGATTTGGTGTGTTTTGACGAGAAGGTGGACTGGGGGTCCTCTATCGAGGCGGAGAAGGAGCTAGAACTATACCTCGTCCACTTGAAGGGCTGGAACCGCCATCGCCTGGATTGCCTGCCCCATCGTTCGACGTGATAACGATGTAGCGTTTGGGCCATACGATCATGTTGTGAAAAGCAGCACCCAGAGTGTTAACCCCTTCCTCCAGAGGAAACTCTAGCACATAACTTCTGTATTGACTTGGCATGTCGTCCACTCCAACCCTTGAGTAGCCTGCAGGCAACAAAACACCGCGTATTGTTTCCCCTGCACATATTGGATGTGCCACGCTGCATGCAATCTCCTGAGTGATGTTGTTCTGATGGAGGACATGGAGCACACATGGAGTATGTGTCGTTATGTCGTCCATAGCGTAACACACTGTCTTCTATTGTGGAGGGACGATTTCCACGGACGCGCAACTCCTTCGTCTCCCACCCGGGCTAACCAATTGGTTACCAGCTTGCCCTTGGCGTTTTGGTATCCCATCAGGAAACATCTGTGCAAGTTGTTCCTTTATCTGACGGGACACCTCTGCTTTGATACGATCGACCTCTTCTTGTTTCGTGGGTCTTCTCTCACAAGCCCGATACATGTGTGTATCCTCTGGGAACCCTTCCTTCTATGGAACGAGACAAACGCCTCTCGTGCGTCCAGGGTGCTCGAAAGTCCCCAATGCCACTGTGAGCTCATCTTTCTCTCTTACTTGCACAAAATTACCCTCACTCGACTAGGAAACAACCTCGGTGATCTTTTGTTTCAGCTCTTGCTATCGAGGACCTATAGTGACCAACTCCCCTGAATCCGATAGTTCAGCCTTCCTGGCATACACGTAGTGCTTTGTCCGGGTGCCCCATCCCTCTGTCTCGGGTATTACACCTGCTTGACGCAGTTGTTCCTCCTTCTCATCCCATTTGGGGATATTCTTAGCATATCTGCTCAGGCCAAGTCGGTGAGGACACTTGTTCTTCGCGGAGTTGGTCTTGTTTGGTTCGCTCATTTCTCTTGCCTACTCAGATGTTTTTTAGCCCACAAACTCATCCCAGTAACCTGCCAACTTCTGATGCATGGGTTTGTTAAAATCCGGGGTCCGGTTGCGTTGGACAAAGTCTGTGTTCAAGCCAGTCTTCCAATTTTTGAAGGTAGTGCCCATCTTCGACATGGCCTCACGCTTTGCTATCTCTTCTTAGCCTTGAGGAAAGGTGAATGATAGCTTCAACTTTCACCAGCACTCTTCCTTTAGGTTATGTGGTACCGTCCACTCGATCTGTGTTACGTCTTTTGATTTCCAATGTCTGTACTTGATGGGAATGAAATCCTTGATGATACAACCACACGCCCTACCATAGTGAGTCAATGCCGCCACTAGTGCCTTAGGCAGACAATTTACACTGAGTTCTGTCACAATGTAGTGACCATCAGGCATCGTGTTAGGACCCCTAGGCTTCCTCTCTGATGTCACGGTTGATTTATGGGCCAAACTAGCAGCGGAAGTGCCAGCCTCCTTGGAAATATGAAATTTGATTAGTTCGAACGGCCCATTAGAGTTGGAGTTTCGTAATGCACTATTGCATGAAATATATGCCGGAATTACCTCATCGCCTTCGGTTCTTTCTTGATTTAAATTTAGGAACGCCTTAGGGCTGGCATGATGTTTGTCGTCTGATCCAGAGCTGCCGAATTCTTCTTGGTTCATCTTGTTTACAATGGTAAGCTAGCTTTTAGGATCGCAGGTGCATCACAGTACCAGCAAGCGGTAAGAAGCGGCGGCGGTAGTGGTAGCAGCCGCTGCAGTGGCACAAATTAAGTTTCACAAATATACCACAAATGCATCACAAATATACCCTAGAATATGCCCAAATTTCTCAAGTTCCATCTCATCACAGGTGCATCACAGTAGCGGCAACGACATGGCAGCGGTAGCGGTAGCGGCAAGCAGTGACAGCGGGCAGCGGCAGCTGCACAAATTCCCCCTCCCCCCTCCATCACAAATTATCACATCACAAATCCCCCCTCCCCAATCATAAATTTATCTCATTGCAAATCATTACATTGCAGCTGTCATCACATTAGACATGCCGAGGAGCACGTGATATGGGGAATACCTTGCCGAGTCAGGGTCGGGGTCGCCGTTGCCGGCCTCCTCCTCCTTCTCCTTCTCACCGCTGCGGGGTCGGGGTCTCCACTGCCAGCCTCCTCCTCCTCGCCACCGGCCGCCTCCTCCTCACTACTCCCGTCCTCCTCGTCGCTGCCTCCTCGCCACCGAGCGCCGCCTCCTCCTCGCTGCTGTTGGTTGCCTTCTCCTCCTCATCATTGGATCTAGAAGTGAAGCTAGGGTTATGGCAAGAATATTCGAGAAATAAGAGAAGGGGGTGGATGGGAGAAGACGAAGAGAGTGGAGGATGGGGGTACCATCGGGATGGATGTGACACCGCCGCACCGAGCCTCCGTCCTGGGCAATGTCGCCTTTGCCTCCTTCAAACCACGCGTCATTGGGAGGAGGGAGCGCTGCTGCCTCCGCGTCACAACACGCCACCATCGGTAGTGAGGAGCGCCGCCGCCTCCGCACCGCACCACGCTGCAACTGGCTGCTGCCGCCTCGCCTTTCCTCCACACCGCACCATGCCGCCGTCGCCAGGAGAGAGAGTGTGGGAAAGAGAGTGAGCGAGAGAGAGTGAGTGAGTGGGTGAGATAGGAGCCGGCCGGTATTTAAATAAAAGAAAATAGGTGCCAGTTCTAAGCACAAATCCGACATCTTTGACACCAATAGATGTTGGTTCTTTAATATAACCAGTACCAATAACTCCTCTATAGGTAATGGTTCTATTTAAGAACCGGCACCTATCTCCCCCCAATAAAATAATTTCTAAGCCTTTTATATATCTACTCTTTTAAATAAATTTTCTATCTTAAATTAATATTTGGTTTTAAAAGATTCCTATCTTCTCCTTTACACTTATTTATATGAAAAATAGAGTGCACATAATATGTTCCAAATTTTGCTGATTTAAATTAAACAGTAATTGCATAAATCAGTAGATTAATTACAAATTAATTCAAACCCTAACTAGTAGCCCTTCTTGATGATCACTCCATAAATACAAGGCTTCTTCATCTTCTTCATCTGCTTCCTCGTTTTCTGATTCGACATCAATTGTGGGTGGTGGTTGTTCGTCAGGTTGATCATACTCATCTTCATCGGCGATATTCTCCATTCCAACAATACTTCACTTGTCTTTGAAAACAACATGATGTGGCCTGGCAGATTTCACGAGTGATGGGTCTTTGACGTAGAATACTTGTTTAACGGATTTAGTGAGCACGAATGGCTCATCTTCATAGCTAACATCCTTGATGTCAACGATGATTGTCCCGTGCTTGTCAGCCTTCAACCCTCTTGGAATTCTTACCCACTTGCATCAGAATAGAGGGACTTCGAGGGTTCCATAATCTAGCTCCCAGATTGACTTTATGAAACCGTAATAAGTCTGCTTATTGCCGCCGTCATCATAGGCGTCTATGCTTATGCCATTGTTTTGATTTGTACTCTTGTTGTCCTAGTATTTGGGGTAAAAAGTATACCCGTTCATGTCATAGCCTTAGTACATGTGGATTGTGTTGGATGGCCCCTGAGACAAAGAAAACAGTTGGTCACTTTTGATGTCTGTAGTTGTCAGGTACTCCATCAACCATTTCCCAAATTGATGTTTATGCTTCTTCATGAGCCATGCCTCGAATTTCCTACGGATTTCATCCAAGTGCATGTCCATGTATGGAGCCACCAAAACCGATTGCCGTAACACTGCAAAATGGGCTTGTCTAATGGTTTGTCGATCGGGGGCGACAATTTTGTTGTCGCCTAATGTTTCTTTTCCAAATATCCTGCTCTCGTGACGGGGCATAGGCACACCGATAGGTTTTAGATCCATGTAATCTATATAGAATTCGACCACCTCCTCTATTTCATAACCCTTGATGATGTTGCCTCCGGGTCTCAATCTGTTTTGGACATATTTCTTTACAATGCCCATAAACCTCTCAAAAGCCCACATGCTATGCAGATATGTTGGATGTAAGATCTTTACTTGTTCCACAAGATGAGTAACGAGATGCACCATGATATCGAAAAATGAGAGAGGGAACAACATCTCGAGCTGGCAAAGAGTTAGAATCACGTCCTCCTGAAGTTTGTCCAATGAAGCTGGATCGACAACCTTTTGGTTCATTGCTTTGAAGAACTGGCATAACTTGATGATTGGGTCTTAGACCTTATCTAGAAGGATACCTCTGATTGCGACCAGTAGCAGCTGTGTCATAAGCACATGACAGTCATGTGACTTCATTCCAACCAACTTCTTATCTTTCATGTTAACTAGTTTCTTAATGTTCGCACAGTAACCGGATGGGACATTGACACCCCACAGACATTCCAACATACTCGTTTTTTTTGTAGCACTAAGAGTGTAGCATGCTGGAGGGAGGTAGTAGTGGCCATTTCCTTTGTCCTATGGATGCAGCTCTTTCCTGATATTCATGTCTTCAAGATCTCTCCATTCTTGCAAAGTGTCCTTTGTCTTGCCCGGTGTGTTCAACAATACCCCGAGCACTCTTTTACACATATTCTTCTCCACGTGCATCACATCAAGCGCATGACGGATATCCAAGTCTTCCCAGTACGGCAAGTCCCAAAAGACAGACTTCTTTTTCCAAAGAGGGGTCTCACCGCTTGATGTGGATGCACATGTGCTTCCACTCTCTTTACCGAATACAACTTTGAGATCCTTCACCTCATCCCAGATGTCACTGCCGATTATGAACTTTGGACGCGCTTTCACTTCCACCGTCCCATCGAAATCTCTTGTATTTTGGCGATACGTGTGATTCTGCCTGAGGAACCTCTGATGGCGCATGTACACGGTTTTCTAGCAGTGATTCAGCCGCTTGCCTCCTGTTTGGGCCATGCACCTTACACATACTTTCATATCCTTCACCGTCTCTGGCCCGACATGTTACCAAGTGCTAGGTAGTCTTGTGTTGTCGTCAACAAAATAGCCCGACATGTGAAGTACTCTTGTTTGTACGCATCTCACATCTTTACATCATCCATCTATAGTGTCACAAGATCCTTTACCGACGGCTTGATGTACACATCAATATCGTTGCCAGGTTGTTTAGGCCCTTAAATTAGAAGTGGGATCATGATGTACTTATGCTTCAAACAGAGCCAGGAAGGGAGGTTATAGATAATAAAAACCACTGGCCATGTGCTATGACGACTGCTCATGTGACCGAAAGGATTCATGCTGTCCGTGCTAAGCGCAATCCTCACATTCATCATGTCATACGAAAATTGCTTTTTGTACTTCCTGTCTATCTTTCTCCATTAAGACCTACCAGCTGGGTGCCGTATCATTTCATCTCTTTTACGCTCTTCGTGGTGCTAACGCATCAGCTTGGCATGTTTCTTGTTTGCGTACATGCGTTCCAAATGAGAGATATTGGAAAATACCATATGACCTTCACCAGCACTCTTTTCTTCTTCATTGTACCATTGCTTCCACTGTCATCATCTCTGTCTCCACACTTATACCGAGAAGCCTCGCATACCGGACATTGGTCCAAATCTGCAAAATCACTCTGCTAAAGAATGCAATTGTGACAAACCCAAATTGTAAAAACTTGTGATATCAATATAATGAAAATTTTCATTTATATTCATTATGGTGAGAATTTATTTTAGTTATTTTTTTTGGATTTTCTATGCATCATTTCATTTCGCATACATGAATTAAATTTGAGAAATAACAATAATAATAATAATAATAGTAATAAAAAACAACAAATCCATTTAGTTTAGCTTAGTTTTGCATCATTCAAAAAAAATATTATCAAAACACCCAAAATTAATTTGAATAAGAATAAAAATAGGGAACATGTTTGAATTTTCAAAAATGAACTACACATGAGAAAAATCTCAAAAATTCACCAAATGGAGTTCTTGACCATACTAAGCTCCAGTAAAATTTGCACAAATTTTTGAGCAATATAGCTCTCTCGAAAAACTGCCCAAACTCTCAGTTTTTCCCTCTGCTTCTCTTGCTCTATCTTCATTGTAGGCATTTCATCGAACACCTAGCATGCGAGCCCGGCCACGCGACACCGTCCCGCAAATCTCACCGCAAGGCTGCTACAAGGCTAGGCAAAAGCTGACGCCGCCCTTGCTCGATGCCCTGCCTCGATGCCACGCACCTCGCCCAACCCGGAGCCGCCGCCCCCTGCCACCAATCCAAGCCGCCACCGGCCCCTCTCTCTCTCCCTGTGCGGCGACACAACGGCACAACGACCATGCCGACCGTGCCTGCAAAAGCTGTAGTCATGCCTACAAAAGCCGACGTAAGGCCAAATCCCTGCCCGCCGTGATTCCCGTTGTCACCTTGGTCCTGCCAAATGAGTTGCGACAAGTGCTCGATGCCAGCCACCTCTCTCCCTCGCCTATAAAACAAGCCTTTGCACCAGCCATGTCCCCAAACCACACACAATATCCACCCCTAAAGCCGAAGCTCGAAACCAGCTGGTTCGATGGGAACGGCTGCACCACCGCCACTGCCTCGCGCCAGCCAGAGCACCGCCACTCAACCCGCGGCCCTCAAACCGCCGCCTCGGTGAGCTCCCTTCCCTCTTCTCATGCCAACATTTTCCTTAGACATCCCTAACCCATTTTCACGATCAAATTTAGGACCACTTCGTTGGAGAGCCGCCGCCACCATTGTTGCCACCCACAGATCTCGGGAGCTTGTCGCCACGCCATCTCAGGCCATCTCCATCCGATTCAAGCATGGGGTAAGACTCCCCACAGTCCCTAGGCTCTCCCCTCTCCCTTAATCGAGTCACCATCGACCGTAGCACGCCGGCCGTCGTCGTCCCGAACCACTGACACTACCGACCATGGCGCCCGCCGCCGCCGGGCATCCCTGGCTGTGTTGCCGCCTCTTGGAGGTACGCGAGGACATCCCTTAGCCGTCCCGGCCCTCACTCGAGCCAGCCTCGCCGCCGGTCGTCGCAGGCACATGCGAGCCGAGCCACCACAGCGCTCCTCTTCTGTCCGCTGCTCTAAGGAATAAGACAGGGACCTTTTCATAAATAGCATAAAGCCTAGGGCTCCTGATGCAAAGAGCCAATACATGTACATGTGGGACCTGGACTTACTTGGAAATATAGAAAACTATAGGGTTCGGGTTATAAATTGTCTCTCACCGACATGTGGACCCGTTGTTTTTAAAATGAATGCCTAAAATGAAAATGCGCTTTCCCAGTAGGAAATGTATTCCTCAATGTCGGTGGTACGGGCCCGGGGGTATGGAGACTAAAGGGATGGGCGGCCCCATGCGCCCATGTGGCGTGTCCCCCAGAGGGGTAGGGCCCGGGGGTGACGTGGCGGCTGCCCTCCCTATTTTCCCCGAGGGTCAGGCCAC
The DNA here is from genome assembly GCA_008326285.1 of Oryza officinalis. NCBI lineage: Eukaryota > Viridiplantae > Streptophyta > Magnoliopsida > Poales > Poaceae > Oryza > Oryza officinalis. The sequence goes on along the minus strand of BDMV01000002.1, from coordinate 32,661,177 downwards.
TCCCAGACCTTCCCCGAGGCCTGGGTCACCCCGACCCCCTGGCGCTGGTGCTGCATGCGCAAGGTTAGGTGAGCATGGCAGAGCTCACCTAACCACATTAATGGCGGCTCAGGCGAACGCACCACGCCGCATTTAATGCGGTGTGACGTGTGCGTGGCCAGTCTGCAACCGATCATAATGATTGACCGGTCAGATCACAGGTGAGACGGTGGCAGGGTACCTGCACGTTACCCGCGCGTCAGGCGGCGTGCAGCATGCCTTGCCTCGTCCCATCAGAATGATGAAAGCTTTTTGCATCTCGTCCCTCAGCCGGAGTTGGTGTGCCAGCTCCGGTCAGATAGTTTCCGTTTCCTGATGCGAACGGAACACAGAAGTCTTCTTTCATTTAATGGAGCTTGACACGGGCATCCCCCGCGTCAGCCGCCTGGCCGAGAGAGGGCCCTGCTGTAGCGTCTGTGCGAGTGGCTTCCGAGTCAAGCAACAAGACAACCATTAAATGTAAAAGAATGTTTTCCTTCTATCTTAGGCAGCTTGTGGCCCGTGTGGTAGCCCCTTGACATATAAAAGAAGGCCCATGCCTGGGTAGAGGAGGGGGATGAATAGATAGAGAAGGGGGAGATAGGGAGAACAACACTTGTATTCTCTGATTTCTCAGTCTCAGATTCACCACACACAGGAGTAGGGTATTACACTTTCCAGTGGCCCGAACCTGTATAAATGCTTGTGTCCCTGTCTTTCTCTCGGGCTAGTGCAATCCGGGGAGGAAGGATTTCGCCCTGGCCGAACCAAAAAGGGGGGCCCTCTCTGTCCCCCGTTGAGGAGCTAACCCTCCATCAGCTGGCGCGCCAGGTAGGGGGCGCGTGCGCGTTTCCCTTACTCCCCACTTTTTTTCGTGTGCGCCAAGTATCATCTAGTAGGCCCCATGGCTGAAGAGGCGGTGGCATAAAACCTCACTCCGAGTGCTAGCGACGACGATGGGGAGCCGAATCCTCGTCACAAAGCATGCACTCCATCGCCTCCTGCCCGCCGAAGCCCTAGGCGGGGAAGGCGCCTCAAGAACCGGAGGAATCTGCGTCTTCGCCACCTGCTGGTGGTGGAGAGGGACGACGCGGCGGAGTACGTCGCCATCTCATTTACGGTGATGGCGGCACGCCCCAGGGCGTGCTCCAGACTGCGGGTGCGCTCCTGCTCCACCCGCCCGTCGTCCCCGAACCGGAGATTCCAGTCCGACGCTGGCTCGACGACGTGGCCGATTTGGTCATGACAGCGTAGCAACGCCTAGGCACCGGCGGGCAGTCGTCCACCGCCGGGACGTCTGGCGCTGCCACCGCCGGCTCTTCGTCATCAAGACGAAGAGCTCGGCGGGCAACGGCCAACACGCGCCGCTCGCCTGCAACCCTCTCGTCGACACCCACGGCTAGCCGCGGGCGTCACGAAGGCATGCATGGGGGGCCAGATGCCCGACTCGATATCGAGCGCAAGCACAACGAGCGTCGTGCCGCCCATGCGGGGGAAGGCGCTTCCTCCTCTGGAGCGTCGCTCCACCTTGGTCACGGGGGCAGATCCCCCGTGTCCCTGGTCGGTGGTGCCGGCTGTCGAGCCTTTGTGGCGAGTCTTCGGAATGTCCGATGGCCCCCAAGGTTTCGGCCTAGCATCACCGAGAAATATGACGGCAGTGTCATCCGCACTGAGTTCCCCCAGATCTATACGACTGGGATAGAGGCCGCGGGGGGTGACGACAGGGTCATGGCGAACTTCTTTCACGTGGCCCTGAAAGGCCAGGCACGGGGATGGCTGATGAACCTACCACCCGCGTCGGTCCATTCCTAGGAGGATCTGTGCCAACAGTTCACCACGAAGTTCCAAGGCACATATCCACGCCCAGGCGAAGAGGCGGACTTGCACGCGTTGCAGCGGAGGGACGACGAGTCTCTCCACTCGTACATCCAGCGGTTCTGCCAAGTCCGCAACACCATCCCCTGCATCCTTGCACATGCGGTCATCTACGCATTCATGGGGGGCGTGCGGCATAACCGCATGCTCGAAAAGATAGCCTCCAAGGAGCCCCAAACCACCATGCAGCTCTTTGAGCTCGCGAACCGTGTGGCTCCAAAGGAGGAGGCCTGGACCTGGAACTCCTCTGGCTGTGGAGCGATGGCTCCGGCTGCCCCCTAGTCCGCTGCCCGCTCTAGGCAGCGGGAAAGGAGGTGGAAGAAAAGGTCGGCCCGTTCCGACGACGAGGGTCACATCCTCGCCATCGAGGGTGCTTCGTGGGCCCGTGCAAGGGGAGGGCCGCGGGCGACAAAAAGAAGGAAGCCGGTGCTCCCAGCGAAGAGCGCCCGACAGACAAATGGTGCACGGTGCACAACACCTCTCTCCACGACCTTGCTGACTGCCACGCAGTCAAGAACTTGGCTAAACAGATGAGGAAGTGCGTGGAGGAGAAGAGGCAGGAACACCGCGAGGGCAAGGCCCTCGCCGAGAATGTTGATGATGACGACTAGGACCTGGGTTTCCAGGAGCCCGAGGCCATCGTCGCCACCGTTGATGGGGAGCGTGTGCTCACGCTTCCCATCGCAGCTTCAAGGCCATGAAGTGAGAGCTTCTGGCTGCTGTCCCTACCCATGAGACGACGTGGCGGGTGTGCTGGTCGGAGGTCACCCTTACCTTTGACCAGACCGACCACTCGCCATGCGTTGCCCGGGGAGGGCAGCTTGCGATGGTGGTCTCGCCCACCATCTGCAACGTGAAGTTGAGGTGCGTTCTGATAGACGGCTGCGTAGCCCTCAACATCCTGTCCCCCACGGCTTTTGACATCATCAAGGCCTCGGAGATGAAGCTCCGGCCGTCCCAGCCAATCATCGACGTGACGCCGGGGCACACGTGGCCGTTAGGTCACATCGACCTTCCGATCACTTTTGGTGGCCCCGCCAACTTCCGCACCGAGCGGCTGGACTTCGATGTGGCGGATCTCAATTTGCCCTACAACGCGGTCTTGGGAAGGCTCGCGTTGGTGAAGTTCATGGTGGCCACCCACTACGCCTACCTCCAGATGAAGATGCCGGACCCCAGCGGCCCCATCACCGTCCATGGCGACCTCAAGATCGCGCTGGCTTGCATTGAGCAGCGCGTGAACAACCTCGCCGCGGTGTCCAAGCCCGTGGGTGGTGACGAGAGGCCCGACGCCTCCACCTCGCACGCCTCGAGGCAGCGGATGGCCTCAGGCGACGAGGTCCCCGTAAAGGAGGTCGCGTTAGGCGACGACCCATCCAAGACTGCCAAGATTGGTGGTCACTTGGACGATAAATAGGAAGACGCGCTCATCTCCTTCCTACGGGCAAACGCCGACGTCTTCGCAAGGAGACTGGCGGACATGCCCGGGGTCCCCAGGGAGGTGATCGAGCATCGTCTCGCTGTACGGTCGGACGCAAGGCCCGTCTGGCAAAAGATGCGGTGGCAGGCCTCGGAGCGCTAAGCCTTCATCCGTGAAGAGGTGGCACAGCTCCTGGAGGCCGGATTCATCCGTGAGGTCATCCATCCGGAGTGGCTCGCGAACCCGGTCGTCGTCCCCAAGGCGAACGACAAGCTCCGGATATGCATCAACTACACCGACCTCAACAAGGCATGTCCTAAGGACCCTTATCCCCTGCCACGCATAGATCAGATTATCGACTCCACTGCGGGGTGCGACCTTTTGTGCATTCTAGATGCATACTTAGGGTATCATCAGATTCACATGGCTAGGGAGGATGAGGAAAAAACTACATTCATTACTCTTGTAGGTACTTATTGTTATACAACCATGCCTTTTGGATTAAAGAATGCAGGTCTTACTTTTCAACGTACTACTCGCATTTCTTTGGGTAGTCAGATAGGACGCAATGTTGAGGCGTATGTCGATGACTTGGTTGTGAAAACGCGCAACCAAGAGACCTTGCTCTCGGATTTGGCGGAGACTTTCGAAAGTCTCCGCTCCACGCGCATGAAACTGAACCCCGAAATGTGAGTGTTAGGTGTGCCCGCGGGCAAGCTTCTCGGGTTCTTGGTCTCGGCCCGAGGCATAGAGGCCAATTCTGAGAAGATACGAGCGATAGAGCGGATGCGCCCCCCCAACAAGCTTAAGGATGTGCAGTGCGCCACAGGATGCATGGCCACCCTAAGCCGATTCATATCGAGGCTGGGGGAGAAAGCGCTGCCCCTATTCAAGCTCCTTAAGCGCTCCGGACCATTTGTTTGGACGGAGGAGGCCGAGCGGGCCCTCACCCAGTTGAAGGCTTATCTCAGCTTTCCCCCAGTCCTGGTGGCCCCGGAGCCCGAAGAATCGCTGCTGCTTTACTTAGCGTCCACTCCGCAGGTAGTTAGCGCAGCGTTGGTGGTGGAGCGTGACGAGGAAAGCCCTTGGCCCGTGCGCCCCCATCATGTGTCGGAACGACCCGGGCCAGAGAAGGGAGGAGAGGCCCCCGAGCCGGACGGTGGCCTAAGGCCCCTGACAATCGGATGTGGCCCTCTGCCCGCTCGTCAAACGGCGCCGAGTGCCCCCGATCCCCTGGAAGGCCCCGAGGCCACTGGGGGAAGGCACGGCCTGACGCCCTCCGACCCCGAGGTCGCTGGCACAGTGGCCAATCGGGCCTGGCAAGGCCCCTCTGGCAATGAGCGCCCTGAGAACGGTGCCCTCAACGAAGAGGCTGGGCCCCGCCGAAAGGTGCAGCGGCCCAAGCTCAGAAAATGCTTTATGCAATTCTGATGACTTCGAGGAAGCTGCGCCATTACTTCCAGGCGCATTGGGTCACCGTTGTCACGTCCTACCCTCTTGGCCAAATCTTGTGCAACCAAGAAGGCACCGGACGGGTGGCGAAGTGGGCGATCGAACTCTCTGAGTTTGATCTGCACTTCGAACTGCACCACGTAATCAAGAGTCAGGCCTTCGCCGATTTCATGGCCGAGTGGACCCTGACTCCTGAACCCGACCTCGGGCTCTTCGCCCCCGAGGCCGAGGCAAATCCCTCGTGACAGCCTCACGCCGCCCATTGGGTGATGCAGTTTGATGGCTCCCTCGCCCTCCATGGCGTCGGCGCGGGGGTCACCTTGACCTCGCCAAGCGGGGACGTCCTTAGATACCTGGTTCGCCTAGATTTCCAGGCGACCAACAACATGGCGGAGTAAGAGGGACTCCTTGAGGGACTCAGAGTGGCGGCCAGAATGGGGATCCGTCGCCTCCTGGTATTAGGCGACTCTCAGTTGGTCGTGAACCAGGTCTCCAAGAAGTACCAGTGCTCCAACCCGCAAATGGAAGCCTACGTTCGCGAGGTGTGATGTATGGAGCACCATTTTGACGGGTTAGAGCTTCGGCACGTGCCCAGGCAGGACAACGCGCTTGCCGATGAGCTCTCAAGGCTCGCTTCATCGCGAGCCCCGACCCCACTGGGCACCATTGAAGAAAGGCTTGCCTAGCCGTCAGCGCGCCCCGAACCCCCGAGGGAGTCGGACGCTGCCACGCCACCCCCGGGGCCCGTCGGGGTCCAGGCCTCGGGGCCCAAGGGGGTCGAGCCGACCCCCTAAGACAGATCGCCTGGATGACTGAGATCTAAGCGTTCCTCAAAGATGAGACTCTACCCGAGGATCGCGAAGGGAGTGAGCGCGTCACTCGCATCTTCAAGCGCTACGTGCTGGCCTGGTCCAGCGATGCAGGGCGTGCCAGTTCCATGCCAAGCAGACACATCAGCCGGCCCAGACTCTGCAGACCATTCCGCTTTCATGGCCGTTTGCGGTCTGGGGGCTGGACATCCTGGGTCCCTTCAGTAAGGCCCTGGGCGGGTACGAGTACCTCTACGTCGCCATCGATAAGTTCACCAAGTGGCCCGAGGCATACCTGGTCATCAAGATCGACAAGCACTCGGCCCTCAAATTCATCAAGGGCATCACTGCCCGGTTCGGGGTGCCCAACCGTATCATTACGGACAACGGCACCCAGTTCACTAGCGAACTGTTTGGCGACTATTGCGATGACATAGGCATCAAGCTCTGTTTCGCCTCCCCCGCCCACCTCAGAAGCAACGGTCAAGTGGAACGCGCCAACGCGGAAATCCTCAAGGGCCTTAAGACCAAGACCTACAACATCCTCAAGAAGCATGGCGACTCATGGATCGTGGAGTTACCAGCGGTGCTCTGGGCAAACCGGACCACCCCGAGCCGAGCGACAGGAGAAATGCCTTTCTTCCTGGTCGACGGTGCGGAGGCGGTCCTCCCATCCGAGCTCACCCTGAGGTCCCCTCGGGCCACCATATATAGCGAGGCTGATCAAGATCAGATTCGCCAACACGACCTCGACTACCTGGAAGAGTGAAGGCGGCACGCGGCCCTCCGAGCAGCGCACTACCAGCAGAGCCTGCGGCGTTACCATCAGCGCCACGTCTGGGCCCGGTCACTCTACGTCAATGATCTCATCCTACGCCGCTTACAAACACGTGCTGGATTGAGCAAGCTCTCACCGATGTGGGAGGGACCGTACAGAGTGATCGGTGTCCCCCGGCCGGGCTCGGTTCGATTGGCCATGGAGGACGGCACAGAGCTGCCTAACCCGTGGAACATCGAGCATCTTCGCTGCTTCTACCCATAAAGGGGTCGAGGGTTGTGCCTCGGGCTCGGGCCAACCCCACATGCCCCCTCGGGCATACGGGATTGGCCGGGGGCTCCCATTATATACATGCACATATTTATCTATGTTCCTTTCCGTACTTCAATAGCAAGCTTTTCTGATTTTTATCTAAGGTCATGCCTGTGTCGTTTTTTCCCTTCTGGGTATTTTGGCTTGAGTTGGTTTGTTCGTGCTCGTTCCTACCCTCGGCAGCCCGGGTCGTCTAGAACACCAATGGGGCCCAGAACTGAGTCGTGCCCCGGGACGCGGTGAACTCCAGGAGGAATCGGCAATGGCGCACAATCGGGTCCTCCATAACCCCTAGTCACCGCGCTCCCGGCCTGGCTAGCCTCGACACGCGGATCTCCCCAAGGCATTAGCTCCGACCCATGCTGCTTGAGGCCGGGGCCTGGCCCGAACCCCCGCTCAAGCCAAGCTCAATGGGATCACAAGATAGGCCAGCCTTATTATGCGCAAAAGAGCATAATTAACATTGAATTAAAAATTTGTTCATTGTAGATAGATAAAAATGACAAGAAGTGTATATACAAGCATGGCCCAAAGGCCTCAAAGTGAAAAGACGAAAAGATAAAAATGTAAAGGCGCGCTTAGCCCGAAGCGCTCGGGCCACCTGCCTCACCGTCGCTGTCGCCGTCGTCGCCATCGTCCTCCTCGTTGGAGTCCAGCGCGAAGATGAGCCAAGGGGCCGTCCCCACGAAGCCATGGACTATCTCTTCGGCAGCCTCCCGAACTTGGGCACGCGTGCCGGCCTCGGTCCCGTGGGGGAACTCCTCGAACGCCACCCACAGGGAGAAGTCGAGGTCGCGGGCCTAGTAGCTCGCAAGCACCAGCTCTACCGCCCCCCGTGGGAGGTCCCTCGAGGAAGTCTTCACCGTCTCCTCGATCTTCTTGGGGAGGTTTTCTAGGTCCCCGGCCATCTCCGAGAGACGGTGGGTGAGACCCATGGTTGGCGGCGTACTTGGGGTGCCGGCCGCGCCATATGCCCGCCCGACGCCCCGCTTGGTCCAGACGCGCGACGGCGTCCCGCAGCATGCCGAGCCGCACCTCGTTCGCCAGCCGGAGGGCTTCGAGCTCCTCCAGCGTGACCCTCTCAGCACAGGCACTCTCCAGATGGCGGCGCTTGCGCGCCGTGAAAGCCTCCTCGCGCTTGGCGAGTTGGTCGTCATGCCGGCACGTCGCCGCCTCGCGACGGGAGATGGCTGACTCGCGTTCTGCAATCCCCCCGTCGCGTTCCATCCACGCCTCCTCACGGAGGCGTAGATCTTCCGCCAAGCGCCGCGCCGTGGCCTCGGCCTCCTCGAGGGCACGCCCCCGCTCAACGACTGCATCCACGCGGAGGCGAAGTGCGGACTCCACCTTCGTAGCGATGGCCTCGTCTGCCACTAGCGTCGCCTCCCGCGCGTCTAGGGCACGGGCGCACTCCTCCAGCGCCTCCAGCGCCCGGGCGCGTTGGTCGAGGGCTTCAGCCCACTGCGCACGGTGGCCTCCTCCGCCAGCAGGCGCGAGGCCCGCTCCCCGAGGGTGCCGGTACGCTCTTCTAGTGCCATGGTGCGGGCCTCCAAGGCCTCCTCGTGTTGGCGCATCGACTCTTCGGCCATCGCCGCCCTCAGCTCCCGGGCTGTGGCGGCGTCGAGCTTCTCCTCCAGCTCCACCATGCGGGTCCCGTGCTGGAGGCGGAAATCGGCCCGAGCCTTGTCCATGACGGCGATGGCGATGAGGGCCGTCTGCCTCTCCTCCACCTCGCGAGCCACCTCGGCCAGGGCCTCGTCGTGAGCCTCGAGCTTCTCGAGGTGCAGGCCGTGCACCCTGCGATCGGCCTCCACCACGGCCTCCATCGAGCGTCGCCCTTCTTTGACGCGCGCCCACGCCGCGTCGATCTTCGCCCGCTCCCCTTGCAGGGTCTGCATCTGGGCGCTCAACCCATCAAGAATTGTGTTGTTGGCCGTGGCCAAGGCCTGCAGGAGAGGCTCCGCGCTCAGCGAAGTGGTGGAGGAGAAGGGGGACTGCCGCCCCCGTGGTGCTGGAGTCCGGCTCGGCTCGCCGGATGACACGCGGGCCTCGGGCCCTCCCCCCGGGGCCTGCTCCTCCTCGGCGTCTGCCGAGGCATCGGGCCTCAGGTGCGCCCCCTCCGTGCCGTCACCGGCGGCCCCCGCGGTCGCCTCGGCTTCCTGCGCGGTCCACTCGGCAGCCCGGGCAGTCGCCTCAGTTTCCTGCGCGCTGGCGGCCTCGGCCGCCCGTGCTGCCGCCTCGGCCTCGAGCGCAAGCGCGGCCTTGGCCTCCTGTGCGGCTGCCTTGGCCTCCCGAGCGGCCACCTCGGCCTGGCGGGCCTGGGCCGCCTCCCAGGTAGCCTCCTTGGCCTCCCGCAGGCGCGCCCCGGCCTCCCAGTGGTCGGCCTCCCGCCGCAGCACCTCCTCGATCATCGTCTCTTCGGCTTCGTTGCCCGTGAGCCAGCCAGCCTTGGAATGGCGGGAGGGGTCGCCGCCTCGGGTGCCGCGGGACAGGATCTCGCTGAGGTACCAAAAAATGAATAAGAACAAAATAAGGGGCAGGGAGAATAGAGAATCGACCACCTCGGGCATGAGATCGTACCTACGGGGTCGGTGGTTGAAGGACCACTTAGGGGGCTTGATGAGGCTCTCCCTACACGACTCGGTCTCCCCCATCTTGCAGAGCCGCTTCTTCCTCTCGCCTTCGGGCAGGGACGTCGGCACGACGCTCGCCGGGCGCCTGCTGCCGGCGCGCTCTGCCCTGCCCCCATGGGGAGGAGACGGAGGAGGGGTCTCCCCCTGCTTCCTCTTTCCCTTGGCGTCGGCAGAGCGGCTGCCCCCAAACCCCCTCCGCGAGGCCCCATTGCATGGCCTCCTCCGGGGGTAGATCGCTCCCCTCCTCCTTCACAGGTGCTGCCTGCGCCGTCGCTGCCACGATGGGCCCAGGCCCCCAAGGCACCGACCGTCTGCATGATGGCCAGGATATTGACGTGCTCCGGGTCGCTACAGACGGGGAGGATGCCCTAAGGGATGAGGGATGACTTCACGGCGCTAAGGTTTAGCACCTGCTGGACCACCATCCTGAGGTCGTCGGGGTCCCAATCCCACTTGCACCCTTGGTGGGTCCTTAGGAGATCCTCAGGGCCGGTGTACTCCCAAGCGTCCCGGGCGCGTCGTCAGAGCGGCGCGATCCGGCGGCGGAGGTAGTCGCCAAACACCATGGCGCCCATGAGCCCCTGGGTCCACAACCCAGCCAAGCGGTCCAGGACGGCGTCGTAGGCATCCCCCAGCTTCACTGTTGTCCACCAGCTCGGTGCCTGCACTGGCTGCTGGCTCGGGAGTTGGAGGCGCACTTCGTCGGGGAAGGGGGTGTAGAACCAATCACTCTTCCTGTCGTCCCACTTCTTGCGTAGGATGCAGGGGATGCAGCGGTTCATCACCTGCCCCCGCGGCTGGAAGTAGCACCCACCGACCTCTGTCGGCGGCGATACCGGTTGCATGGTGAAAAACCACCGGAACAGCCGAAGGGATGGGTGCACCCCGATGAACATCTCGCACAAGTGTGCGAAGATGGCCAGCGTCATGACCGCGTTGGCGGTGAAGTGCGCCATCTGGAGCCCGTAAAACTCTAGGACATCCATGAAGAACGTGGAGAACGGCGGGATCAACGCTGTCATGGCAAAAGAAAGAAAAAACACTGACCGCTCCGGGTAGCGCGGCGCCGGGCGCCCCTCGCCCAGCCTGACCACTTCCCGATTGGTCGACGCCGGCATGAACCGGCGCGGCAGCCCATCCTGCCTCTCGCTCGTAATGCGAGAGGGCAGCAGCACGCTGCCATCCAGTGGCACGGAGCTCCGCGTCATGTCGTCGGCGGAGGAGGAATGTGAAAACGAGTGCGAGTGGCGAGAAGGGAGAAAGGAGGACGAGAGAACTAGGGCGCAGTTGGCTGAGGCAAGGAAAAGGTGGCGAGAGGAAGGAAGCAAATCCCTTCCTCAGCGCCCTTTATACCCTTGCCCCCGCCGCGCTCGGCTCCTCGTTTCCCGCGCCCACTCCTCCACTCGTCCCAATCGCCCGCTTCCGGCGCACGCGCCAGTCGTGTGGCCGTTGCGGTCGAGGCGGGGCAAATCGTGTCTGTATTAGTTGCGCACGGTTACCGTGAAAAGCGCCATCACTACGTCCTCTGGCAGAGCGGACCGACGTGCCCCGGTCCACGCGTCGCCCCGAGTAATGCGGCGGTTACGAGTTGGCTACCCATTATTGCCGAGTGGCGACTCCCTGCCACGCGTGGGTCGCGACCGTTGGGGTTTTGCTCCAGGGACCCGGGCAACGTGTCACTAGACCCGAGGGGTGGCATCAAACCTGGGCGCCCCTTGAGAAGGCCCGACTAGGCATAATGCCGGGCGCTACTGTCGGTGGAACGGGCCCGGGGGTATGGAGACTAAAGGGACGGGCGACCTCGTGCGCCCACATGGCGTGTCCCTCGGAGGGGTCGGGCCCGAGGGTGACGTGGCGGCTGCCCTCCCTATTTTCCCCATGGGTCGGGCCACTCCCAGACCTTCCCCGAGGCCTGGGTCGCCCCAACCCCTTGGTGCTAGTGCCGCGTGCACAAGGTTAGGTGAGCGTGGCAGAGCTCACCTAACTGCATTAATGGCGGCTCAAGCGAACGCACCACGCCGCATTTAATGCGGCGTGGGGCGTGCGTGGCCAGTCTGCGACCAGTCACGATGATTGACCGGTCAGATCACGGGTGAGACGGTGGCAGGGTACCTGCACATTACTGTTGGCGTAGAATTTCGACCCGTCCTGCAACCAAACGGGTTCCACGTTTCCACGGTGGCCTGGGAGGTTTGCTTTACTCCAGTGCAGGTCCAAAGGCTTGCCTAGGTGCGTGTAGGGCGTGCCAGTTGATTTGATCTGCAATCAACAAGATAAACAAGTAAACCATGTTAGAGAACAATGGTCGTTCGGCCAATAGGCTGATGTCGCATTGTTGTTACCCGGCCGATAGGGCAAAGCTATATCGGCTTACCTGTGATAAATTAAGATTAAAGTATGAATCTAATCTTATCGGCCTTCATCAACATATTGATGTCAATTAATAGCATCGGCCGATAAGGGATAATAAAGATAACTACACTAGCTAATACTCTAGTGTGAATCTACATGAACCAATCAACCAATATAAATATCGCAGATAAACCCTAAAGAGTAATCTACAACAGATACATTTATATCCATCAATCCATTCATGTAGATGGCAGATACACATAAAAACCTTATGATAATTATATATATCAGGTAAGACTGGCTGAAACCCCAGTACTATCCTTAATTACAACCGAAAACAGGCTTTGAGTTAGATCTCAAAACAGGACTAAGGTCGATAGCAACTCAAAGTGTGAATTGAGACTTAACACAAAGAAAATCAAGTCGCCGATTGCTTTTGGGGATGGTAGATGCATTGAAAGATCTAACAAAGCATAATAATTAAGCTCACGTCGGCAACAAACCCTAAAACGAGTAAATCGCTGGCGAAGCATAATTAAGACACTTGTCAAGATCATCCAAAACATGATAAACGACGATCACATCATCAAGGCTTAACGTGTCTAAAGCGACACGCTAGCCCCGACGATGTACATCGTCGGGCACGAGTTCTTACCTCTGCTCTGGGGAAGCAAGAACTCGTCAGAGTTAACCTCTTGCAAGGGTTGGCGATGCGCCAAAAGTAGATTAAAACAGATTGTTTGTTGTATTGAGTTGTGAGAGAATTTCTATGTACAAACTACCGGGATATTTATACCCGAGATTAAAACATGGTCCGTATAGGACACGATCTTATCTCTAACTAACAACAAGTCTTTGCGGCAGACTCTTGCCAAAGATTAGATCTAAACCTACTTGATTTACAAGATACAATTGCCTAAAACCGAGCCTTATCTCTATTTGGCAACTTCCTTGAAGCTTATCTCAAGCCCAAACCAAGCCCACGCTGACTCTGTCAACTTCCTGCCTCTATCGGCCGATGACTATATTGAATCCGTATCGGCCGATACACCTTTTCTGCAAGTGTTCCTTCTAGTCCGATACGCTCACCAAGTCCGATACGATGCTTGGTCCGACTCCAACTTAGTCCTTCTTCTCTGCTTCGATTTCCTCTTTCCTCTCCAAGCCGATTACGAAAATCTGCTGTTAACACATGCCCCCAATTCTGCTTCATTATATAATGTGGCGGAATTAACTCCGAGGAACCCATCGACTTCTTTGCTAGGGTTTGTCTGAAAACCGCGCACATCCAGATTCACAACTTTCCACCGCCGATTTCCTTGCGCAGTTCCTCATTTAGCCTCTTGCGCCTCTCGACTCCGGCGACTCCCCGGCGTCCCTCTGGTACCGACCCCTTCAACAGCGATCTCTTCGACTGAGCAAGGCAAGTCCTATTCAATTCCTCATTAGATCGCATTGAATCCTATATTTTCGCAAATGCTTTACTATTTATAACTTGCATGCGATGTTCAAAAAAAGGTGTTATTGGTAGAAATGACCTATTTGTTGCATTACCTACCTTGATATATTGATTATCCTTACTATTGAAGCACTAGGATGGGTATATATATATATACGTGCTGTTCAAGCACCATGTGGGTATATTCGAGCTACTATTATAGCTATTTGCTTAGCCATGCTTAGAAAATTTCCGATAATTACATATTACATGATATTCACTCTTTACAAATGAGATATTTGAAAATGTTGTACAGAGGAGTTGCCTCTGTTACTTTGTGAATGTTCAAAGGTGAAAATAATGTTTTTCAGACTTGGGCGGCAAGTGGTGTGCATACGGTAGTAGTTGTGCACCGATAGGGAGAGTGTTCACTCGGGTCGATTAAGGACCGAACTATGTATCACCAACTAAGTATACCATGCAACCACATGTGTTGTTTATGGGACGACCTTGGCTTATTAAGTTGCTTAATGTCTAACCTTGCATTTTGGTAGGCCGGAGTAGTATGAGTTATGGTGTGTTTTGTTAATAATTCTATTGTGTTGAGTTTAACTCAGAGGAGCTACCCATGTGTCGGGATACGGCATGGGCGTCTAAGTTTGTCCAATAGAATGGTGTAGTGCCTCGTGGGGAACCGGATAGGTTCCTGCCACGGCGTTAGGTTTAAGACGCGGCACTCCACCTAACGACTCTAGGTCATATGCCTAGTGTGGATTTCCACTCGCCGTCGTTGATGCAAGGTTAGTCATTAGGCAATGTAACGGCCTTGTTGTGACCTCTAGACCGCACTCAATGTGTAGAGTGTGATGGTACCGATGGGTACCGAACAAACTAGAGTAAATCACATCATGTGGGTAAAGCTGTACAAACTCTGCAGAGTCTAAATCTAATCGATTAGCCATGCTCACGGTCATGAGCGACTTGGTGAAATGATACAAGTATAGTGTTGGTGGTTTGTTAAATGATTTGTGAAAATGGGTACGGTGAGTAATGATGATGTTTTTGCCCGGTGTGGGCTCAGAATGAAAAGTTTACTTGCTGCCATGGAGGGCACAAGGATGATACTATGATGATATTTATGTTAATATTACTATTGTTTACCCTTTGATTTATAAATTTCATTTCAATTTATTATTATTTACTATTGTGAAACAAAATTTGCTTTATGCTGAAATGAGCCACAATTGTAGCCATCTTTGATCTTAGCTTGCAATAGTCCTAGGTTTTCCCAAGGTTTGGGTAGGACTTGACAATACCTAGTGTATTGACCCACCTCTTGTTGTTTTTAGAGTTGGATGCAGGATGTGAGGTGCCTAGTGACAATTACTTTGCACCGGGTACTGGAGTTTTTGAGGATGGTTCTTTCTAGGGTGGTTCATAGTCGGTTGCCTGTGTGGTTTGGTAGATGGGCACACCGAAGAACTTATGTATCTTGTTTTCCACTGCATTTTAAACTCTTTTATTTGGCTAGTCAGCCTAGCTATTATGTATGACTCTTGCACCGTTAAGTTATGAGAACCCCTTTTATCTATTAATATGTTATGTATGTTGTATGGATGTGATGACAATGTTGTGGATGCGTGTACTAGTCACTGATCATGGAACTAGTACAGTATACGCTTCAGGTATTCGGGAATTCCATCCCCGGGTGCTGACAGCAATCATTTCAACAAGCGTGAATTTTCTGTATCTCAAAGCCAAGGGGACATATAACTTTTTTTGCTTGGTACAGTTGTTTCCGGCAAGACATTATCCACAGGAAGAATTTCTTTCAACAGCTCTAGCAACTCAGTGAAGCTCTCATCGGACCATCCATTGCTTGCCTTTAGGTGAAGTAGAGATAGGACCACCTGGAGCTTGGTGTGCTGCGCCTTACATCCATTGTAAGGTGGAGTTTTTTAGTCCTCCACCATGGTTTTTTGAACTTGTGATATTCCCTATCATCAGTGTCAGCCCTCTCTCCGTCGCGCAACATCTGCTCACAGCCGACATCATCATTAGGCACGACACTGTTGCCTGTACTTCCCTCGCCTTGCTCCTCTTCACCATGGAACTTTTCCATAAACCCCCTTATAAAAAGATGTGCGTGGACCCACTGCATCGGAAATTGCTTGTCTTTCTTGCAATCAAAGCATGGACACTACAGATAATCCGGCACATCAACTGAGTTTGTGCTCGTCGTCATGACAACAAGAGTCGTTACTCCCCTGATATACTCCATAGAGTCATGATCCGCTTCATACACCCATCGTAGATCCATTACAACGGATGGGTACTTACGAATATTACTTAATATCAATTACTTTGAATTATACAAAGTCAATTTACCCATACGAATAACAAAACACATAGATCTTATAAATGAACAAGAAAAGATAAGCAACATCTACAACACCAAATTAATTTCATTAAATCTAACATTGAATATATTTTGATAACATGTCTATTTTTTTATTGAAAATGTTATTATATTTTCCATTAAAATTGGTCAAACTTTAAGAAATTTGACTTAGAAAAAGCCAAACGACCTATAATATGAAACGGAGGGAATAATAATTTATCATTTATTAAAAACCATGCAGAAAAAATACAATGAGGATTTTATAATTTACAAGCACATTGGAATAAAATACAATGAGGAATGAACATTTTTCCCTTAAGGTAAAATTGAGATTTTTGCACAATGCCATGTCACATTAAATATTCATGGCTAACAAAAAGACAAACAATTTCTATTTTTCATCAATGAGAAAAAATATCGGATTGTGCCATGAGTACACATTTTACCCTAGGGGTAAAATGGACATTTTCTTGTCCTTAACGGAGTTTGACTAACAATTGTCTAACAGTGATGACATAGATGGAAGAAAACTTTAATTCAAATTTAGCATGTGGTCATCCGAGGATAGATCTAATGAAATGAACACAAAAAAGATAAAAAGAATTATCCCTAGAAAACAACATATAATTGTTTCAGTTGTGCATTTTGTGTGCATACGTAGCAAATGATAATTCAATTCAACAAGTAAGAGTGAAACGGAGTGAGAAATAATGAATATTTACCTTGTAGGCTACAATCACTAGTACAGATCCTCTCATCTGTGACGGGCCCTCACATGCCTGGACTTCGTGGGCCGTCAGAACGAAGTCATCTCAAACAGGCCGAAATTAACACCGTTGTAGATGTACTCGTTTGAGGTGCATATACCTATAGCCCATCACCGATGACACTCATCTGTGACGGGCGTAAGGTTAGGCCCGATTGAGATTACCTCCACTATCTCAATCGAGCCCAAGTATAAAGCCCATCACAGATGAGTGTTATCGGTGACAGGCTCCAAATAAGGCCCGATTGAGATTCGGTTAAACACCCGTCATCGATGATACATATCGATGACGGGCTTTCTTTTATGCCTGTAAGAGATAACTGTGCGCCCGTTAGAGATGTCGTTTATTTGGCCCAATTGAGATATATTTTGCACACTATAAATACTCCACTCGACTGTTGTCTGAAGTTATCCCACTGTTGACTATTTTGGTGGGAGGTTGAAGGGGGCAAATTTTTGTATTTTTTTTCAAAGAAAAACAGAAAAAATCTTAAAGTAAGTAGTACTTATTAATTTAGTAGTACTTATCTCATGAGATGTTAACTAATACTTTGTTCATTTTTGCAGCGATGGATCGAAGTTGGATGTATGCGACTACTTTCACGTCATTGCAAGGAGTATAGAGATGGCGTATTAAGTTTTATGAACGCTGTGGACGAGGATAGGAAAAGAAGATACAGCAAATACATGTGTTGTCCATGTAGAGATTGCAAGAATGAAAATATGTTTGAAAGCAAAGTGGACGTACACTCTCACTTGATACAACGGGGATTCATGAAGGGCTACACATGTTGGGTGAAGCATGGAGAGCAAGAATCGGGAAATGGTGCAGTTGCAGACAGAAGTGGTGCAAACAATCATGAAGGAGATGAAGATGAGCATGACATGTTTATACCATCTCCATTGGGCGGTGAAATGATTAATGTGGATCCTGATCTGCTGCAAGACATGTTACATGACGTTGAGGATCCAACTTACAACGAGAGAGATTCCATGAAGTTCAGCAGGTTGGTCAGTGACTCGGAGATACCTCTATACGCCGGATGCAAGCCAAAACACACCAAATTATCAGCTACCTTGGACCTAATGAAGCTGAAGGCAAGTAGTGGATGGACAAACAAGAGTTTCACAGAACTTTTGGGAATATTGAAGGCCATGCTTCCTGAAGAGAACACATTGCCCGAGACGACATATGAAGCAAAGCAGGTTCTGTGTCCCCTGGGGTTAGAGGTCCGTAGAATTCACGCTTGTCCTAACGACTGCATATTGTACCACAAGCAATATGCGGACTTAAATGCTTGTCCTGTCTACAAGGCTTCTCGATACAAGCGAAACAAAAGTGCGGGGGAGGGAAGGAAGTCAAAGCGGGGTGGTCCGGCGAAGGTTGTGTGGTATCTACCTATCATTGATCGTTTCAAGAGAATATTTGCCGACCCCAAGTAAGCAAAGTTAGTACGTTGGCATGCCACAGAGAGAAGGAATGACGGTTTGCTAAGACACCCTAGGGATTCGGTTCAATGGAGGAATATCGATCGAAAGCACAAAGACTTTGCTGCCGACCCCAAAAATATGAGGATATGTTTGTGTACGGATGGCATGAATCCTTTCGGAGACATGAGCAGTTCTCACAGCATTTGGCCAGTTCTTATTGCGAACTATAACCTCCCACCATGGTTGTGCTTCAGAAGGAAATATATTATGTTGTGCTTGTTAATCCAAGGTCTAAAACAACTCGGCAATGATATCGATGTGTTCTTGGAGCCTGTTATCGATGATCTTGAGATTCTCTGGAAAGAAGGTGTGGAAACTTGGGATGCATATGGTCAGGAGAACTACAACCTACGAGTTCTATTGTTCTGCACCATTAATGATTATCCCGTCCTCGGTAATCTTTCTGGACAAACCGTGAAAGGAAAAAAGGCTTGCTCTAACTGTATGGAACATACATGCAGCAGGTGGCTGAAGAAATCAAGAAAGATGATTTACATGGGTCATAGGAGATGGCTCCCACTATGGCACGCCTTTAGAAGAAAGAAGAAAATTTTCAACGGTAAGAGAGAATTTGGGTCTGCTCCCAAAGATTTGTCTGGAGATCAGGTCCACAACATGGTGAAGGACGTTACTAATGAGTTTGAAAAGAAAAGAAAATGTTGCAAGACAAATGATAAGGGTATGTGGAAGAAAAAAATCCATATTTTGGCGGCTACCTTACTGGAAAGATGTCGAGGTCCGTCATTGCATTGATCTAATGCACGTAGAGAAGAATGTGTGCGATAGTTTGATTGGGCTACTGCTGAATACGCCTGCAAAGATAAGGGACAGGTTGAATGCGCGCCTAGATCTACAGGAGATGAATATTCGAAGTGAACTTCAGCTTGTTAGGGATAAAGAGATAGGAAGAGTGTACCTCCCGCTAGCTTGCCACACATTGTCGAAGGATGAGACGATCGCAATGCTATCATGCCTGGCAGATATTAAAGTTCCTTCGGGCTATTCAGCGAGGATTAGTAAGTACGTTAAATTGGAGGATCTAAAACTGGTTGGAATGAAATCTCACGATTGCCACGTGCTAATCACACAGATCTTGCCAGTTGCTATCAAAGACATTCTACCACCCAAAGTCCGCCACACGATCCAATGGCTCTGTGCCTTCTTCAATGCAATCAGTCAGAAGATTATAGATCCCGAAGATCTAGATGGGTTGCAGGCCGATATTGTCAATACCCTGTGTCACTTGGAGATGTATTTTCCACTGTCTTTCTTCGATATCATGGTTCATCTCCCTGTTCATCTAGTGAAGCAAACAAAAATATGTGGCCTAGCTTTTCTAAGGGAGATGTACCTGTTCGAGAGATACATGGAAGTTCTTAAGTCGTATGTTCGAAATAGAGCAAAACCGAAGGGAAGCATCATTGAAGGGTACACGACGGAGGAGGTTCTTGAGTTCTGCGTCGATTACATGGCCGAGACAGATCCTATCGGAGTTCCTGCATCTCACCACGGAGGAAGGTTGGCAGGTGTTGGCACAACAGGCAGAAAAAGAATTGTTCTCGATCAAACTTCCTATGCACAGGCTCATTTCGTTGTGCTACAACATATGGCTGAAGTAACCCCATACTTTGAGGAGCATTTAGTGAAGGTCCGACAGGAGAACATGGGTCGATCAAACATGTGGATCAACAGAGAACATAGTACTCGCTTCAACGAATGGTTCAAGAATCGTATCGCCCGGTCGACCAATGGCCCAAGTGAGACAGTTCGAAGGTTGGCAAGGGGCCCATGTTGGGATGTTGACACATGGCAAGGGTACGATATCAATGGGTACACATTTTACACCGTCACACAAGATGAGAAAAGCACAATTCAAAATAGTGGAGTCCGTATAGATGCATATCAGGATCAAGCAGGATCGAACACATACTATGGTTGCATAGAGCAGATCTGGGAGCTAAACTACATGAACTTCAAAGTCCCTTTGTTTCGTTGCAGTTGGGTGAATATTCGCACTGGTGTCAAAGTCGACAAGGAATGATTCACTTTAGTGGACCTGGCCAAGGTTGGATATGTCGATGAACCATTCGTCCTAGTGAAGCAGGTCGAGCAGATTTTCTACATAAAAGACCCCGCAAACAAGAAGTTGCACGTCGTTAGGGATGACAAGCGAAGAATTGTTGGGGTTAACAACGTCGTCGATGAAGAAGAATACAACCAGAATCTTCATGTGACACCTCAGATCGCCCTTGAAGATGATCTCGAAGACGATATGGCATATGCTCGTTCAGACCATTCGAAAGGATAAATGAAGTCTTTGTAAATTGCAAATTGTTATAAGTAATGAAGTATTTTGTTTCAAGCTATTCTAGTAACTTAAACCATGTTTAATAGGGCATTTGTTCATTACACGTGACTATTATAATTTAATAACAATTTTATACTATTTTAACAAGGCATATTTTAATTACATATGATTTTTAAAATTTAATAGCAATTTTACACTATTTAAAAAAGTGATTTGTTATCTATATGTGATAAATCAAATCTAATAGCAATTTTAAATATCTTTTTTAAATATCATTTAAATGATTTTATAAATGATTATAAATATCAGTTAATTATAAATGATTTTTATAACTTAAATATCATTTTTAAATACAATTAGTAAGGAATATTTTAATTCTATAGTGGGATGAGCTCATCTCTATCGAGCATATAGCTAATACCCGTCAGAGATGACATAATCTCTATCGGGCATGTAACATGTGCCCGTCACGGATGTGTTTCATCCGTATCGGGCATTGTACTTGTGCTCGTCATTGATGTGTTTCATCCGTATCGGGCATAGTACTTGTGCCCGATGGTGATGACCTATGACTAGGTTTTCTCCAAATCCAGATCTCACTATCACCCTCACTCTCACTCTCTGTCTTGACGCCGCCGCCTCCTTCCTCCAAGCGCCTCCTCACCGACCACCGCCACCTCCTCCTTGACACCGCCGCGGCCACCTCGCCGCCGCCGCAGTCCTCCTGCTCGACGCCGCCACCTCCTCGACGCCGCCGTCATCCTCATCCTCGACGCCGCCGTCCTCCTCCTCGCCGCCGGCGCCTCCTTGACGCCGCCGTCCTCCTCTTCACTGCCGGCGCCTCCTCGCCACTGCCGTCCTCCTCCTCGACGCTGCCGCCGCCTTACCGACCGCCGCTGGTATGAATTTGTATACAATTTGTATGAATTTAGTGTAAAATTTGTATGAATTAGTATAATATTTGTATGAATTTAGTATGAATTAGTATAAAATTTGTATGAATTAGTATAAAATTTTTATATGAATTTAGTATGAATTAGTGTAAAATTTGTATGAATTTAGTAGGAATTTTCCATGAATTAGTAATTTGTATGAACTTTTCCATGACTAAGTATAAAATTAGTATGAATTTTCCATGAATTAGTATAAAATTTGTATGAACTTTTTCATGACTTAGTCTAAAATTAGTATGAATTTAGTATGAATTTTACATGAGTTAGTATAAAATTTGTATGAACTTTTCCATGAATTAGTCTAAAATTTGTATGAATTTAGTATGAATTAAGCATGTGTTTGTATTGTGTTTATTTTAGAAAAAAAAATATGTATGCTTCTGCTAGAAGTGAATTATTTGTTATCATTTTCTTTTTAAAAAAAACTGTAGAATTCCATGGATAGCTAGGAAGTAGTGTTGGAAGAATTCTAAATATTTAGAAGTGATTCTAAATATTTTTTTATATTAAGTTTCGTACAACAGTTATATAGAAAATATCGTAGCAAGGCGAACCCATGTCAGCGACTACTAGTGGGACAACATCGACCCGGACTCCTAGGACCCCGAATAAAATTCCTAAGGAAGTATACACCATAACAGAGGTGGACGATCTGGGATTTTCGACGGCTCCTGCGAAAGCTGTCAAAAAGTTCTCAACGATATGCGGAGTCCTAGGGAGGCGGAACTTCACAATTTTGAAGGACCACATCGATCTAGTCCCACAGGCAGAAAAAGATAAGGCCTGGAAATAGTTCAAGGAAAGCTTCGAATACCCCCCAGAGGCCGAGGCAAGACTCAAGTGGCAGGCTATCCGCAAGATGGGCAACTTGTGAAAAAATTTCAAGACCACACTGATCACCGACTACGTCCTCAACCCTGCCCAGCCAGAACCATTTGGGAGGTACCCGTTCATCTCCCGGGTCGTGTGGGAAGAGTTCCATGCCGCCAAATCAACCCCTAAGTCTCGGGCAAAAAGCGAGGCCTATAGGGAGTTGCAGGCAAAAAACTTCAACCGCACCAGCTTGGAACCGGAGGCTACGCCGGGAAGCTGCAGGAATGGGTCAAGGAGGATGAAGCTGCTGCAGAATCTAACACGCCAGTTCTTGGTGATATCCCGACCACCCGAGAAAGGCACTGGGCAAGGGCAAGGGTGAAGAAAAATAGTGATGGAACACTTATGTTTCCAAATCCCGAAGATCAAGCGGTGTACCAGAAAATCGTAAGTTTAACACATAGAGTATGTTTCGTTGTATCGTACTCTTGATTTAATTCGTCCAAACTGTACCGCAGGTCGACCTGACTGCTAAGAGACAGTCCTCCCAAGTGGTCTGCTCACAAAGATGCGAGGATGACATCCTCACGAAAGCGTTGGGAACCGAAGAACACCGTGGATGGACAAGGGGCATTGGCTTCAATGTTCCATGGAAGTTTGGGTTTCCCCAATACACGTGGCAGTACAGGAAGCACAAGCTTTCAAAGGCGCAGAAAGATGCACGCCTTAAGAAACAAATTCGGGAGGAGATTAGAAGCGAGCTCCGAGAAGAGTTCGATGAGAAGTTGTTACAAGTGGAGGCTCGGGTGGAGGCACGCTTCAGGGAAAGCGAGCCCGTTGCCGCTCTCATAGTAGAAACGAGCCTCACGCATCAACTGAGGTAGCGGCACAAGAACCACCAGCCCCCACTGCGGTGGACCACATAACGGTAAAACCAACAAAAAATGTATATGTTGTGTTAGCACCACAGTACATTATAACATATTCTAAGGACACGTATGAATCTATTGCAGGGACCCACATCGTGCACCCTAGTCGTTAGGGTGACACATGCATTTGCAATTCCTGCCGCAGAGGGTCTTGCGTTCAAGCCTACGCCAGAGACCCGAGTGCATGGGGGCAGCTGCTAGCCGGCCATGCCAAAGTTCAAGTGGACATGGTGAAGCCTGATTGGGTTGGCTTCACTCTCCCGCACCCACCAAATGACGAGATTCTAACCCTTGGAGCTGCACGTGGGACCTTTATCCAATGGCCCAAGCACAACATTCAGATCAATATAACTCCTAGGCCAGCACCAAGTGCTCATCCGCCGCCGCCGCATCCCCCTCCAACTCTTGTATCTGCCCCTCCTACTGTTGAAGAAGGAGATCAAGATCTCCAATTGCAATATGATACATATTTTGGGGATGACGGTGCGGAGGTCAACAGCAGAGCGTACCTCCCCCCAGTCTCCAAAAAAAGAAAGAGGGCGACATCTTCTCCACCCAAGCTTGAAACACGCAGAAGAGCTACTGGAAGGGGGAAAGGAAGAGGAAAGGTGGAAGGGCCACTTCTGGCTCCAAAGAAGCTAGATCTTGGCAAGGCGCCATCAGTTCCTCCTAAGTCTCTGGCCGAATTCACATTAGGCATGCCATTGGTCGGAGACGACGCCTTATTGAAGATGGGCCCTGCATGCAAGGAGTTGCACGGGTACTACATGGAGAGGTCCAACGCAAGGAGGAAGCATAAAGAGACCTCCATGATGGGCCACCACGAAAGACAGCCATTCCTTGGCCCTGAAGCCTTCATCGCCGTAGACTTTAAAGATCTATGGGACCTCTATAGGGTGCGAGCAGTCAACACCAACCTCCTTAAGTGCTACTCCTTGTAAGTATCCTTGCGTACGAGATATGGTAATAACTATCCATATATTACGCTTACCCGGATTCTTGTCTTGCTTCTAGGTTAACTTGGAAGCATGTCCATCGTAATGCACCCCATGTTGCCTTACTCGATCCAGCTGTCATCAACGAGACAACTATGAACTACGATCGAGCCAGCATGGTAGAATATATCAAGGACTGCTTATGGTCCCGTCAAGACAAGGCTTCATTATGTGTGCCTACTCTGAACAGTAAGCGTGTACCCTACATAGAATCAAATGTGCGACGCGTATAGCTTTAGTATTTAACTTGCAATTTATTAATGTCGCAGTCGTCATTGAATTCTTCTGGTCATAGTGCCGAAGTAGAGTTTGGTATAC
Source organism: Oryza officinalis (assembly GCA_008326285.1). Classification (NCBI taxonomy): domain Eukaryota; kingdom Viridiplantae; phylum Streptophyta; class Magnoliopsida; order Poales; family Poaceae; genus Oryza; species Oryza officinalis. Next base: position 32,637,116 of record BDMV01000002.1, on the reverse strand, counting down.
TACCTTAACTCTAATATCAAAAAAGACATATACCATTGGTCGGCGATCGAAGCTGCCTTGAACGACGCCTAGGACCAATACGTGGCAAAAGACGGGAGGCATAAGGAAGGGCATCCCACACTCGGTCACAAAAAAGACTTCCCAATACGTCAACAAGTTGGCGACCAGTGTGGGTTCCATGTCTGCCATAACATGAGGAGTCTCACAGACAAGGTGACATTGCTGGACCTTGAGGTGTGTGCTTCAATTGTTTATATACATTAGAGAGGAGATAACACGATTCATACTAGATGTAGACTAACTTTCCAAGTATGTAGACTAACTTGGTGCCTCACATGCAGGAAAAACTTTCAAGGATTCCGGAAAACAACTTCGATGTCATTAGAGAGGAGATAGCACAATTCGTACTAGATGATCTCTTGTCACCCAAAGGAATGTTTACAGTCAAGTCCTAGCTAGCTCGTCTCTAAATGATTGAACATTTGCAATGCTTACGACAAACATTTGATTTATGTAAATATTCTTTGTAATACAATTCTGCGCGATGTTCTGTATATATTTGCATTTCTAATTACATATAAACTTGTTCCAATTTATAACTCAGTTTTACAGGTTTTGATGCATGTCGGCGGTTTGGAGAGCAAAAAATGATGTGAATGACATATATATGTGAATGGGTCTGTGGATGTGAATGTATATATGTTTGATTTTGTGAATTGCCTGTGCTGTGATGGAATATGTGATTGGACTAAAATATGTACTGAATATCTGAAATATGCATGCTGGGAATATCTCATGGAATGCTGAAATATGCACTGAATATCTAAATGCTGGGAATGTGGTTGCTGGGAATAGGATTGCTGGGACTGTCATTTTTTGCAGCAGGCATGGCTAGCAAAGGCCTAAGGCTAGCCAAGAAAACAAATTTTATTTTTTTTGCTGACATACTCATCCCTGACTGGCATTTTAAAAATGCTTGAAAGAGATATTCATTCGTGACGGGCTCCAAACAAAGACCGATAGGGATATAGTCATCACTGACGGGCTCTTAATTTAAGCCCAATAGCGATAAGTCATCCGAACCAGGACTATTTTGACTCAACAGGTGGGTCAAACCTATCGGCGACGGGCTATTCCGTAAGGCCTGATGAAGATGGTTAGTCACCGGTGACGGGCTTAGTAGTTTGCCCGATTGAGATTAGTCATCCGTGACGGGCTCCTACCTAACCTGGTTTGACTTGTATTACTTGGTCAATCTTATCTGTGATGGGCTATATTGTTAGGCCCGATTGAGATAACGTCCATCCGTGACGGCCTGGTGCCCGATTGAGATATTTTCTCACATCACTGACCTTTGTTTAGTGACGAGGGCCCTACCCGTTAGAGATGATGCTTGAAGCCCGTTAGAGATAACCGATCCCGTGCTAGTGAATCTTCAACTAAACCAAAAATATTGAGCAAAACCTCGCCTCTCCTAGAGCTGATCGTGCAAGAGCGAGAGGCGCCGCTCTGTTCTTTGCTCGATCAGCTCAAGTGGGGATGAGGTATATATATAGTTGGATCATAGGTGTCGGTTCTCCACCTAAAACGGACACCTATGTCTGACAGGTACAAAGATGCTGGTTGTTAAGGTGCTCCCTACGGCTACTACATGGGGTGAAGGGTCAAAAGTGCTGGTTCTTAACTAAGAACCGGCACCTATCTCTTACACCACAAAGGTGTCGGTTCTACCGTGAGCCCCGTGCCAACTACTCCGATTGGATGGAAAAGAAAAGGTACCGGATTTTAGAACAAAACCGACGCCTTTCTCTGACAGAAGTAATAAGTGTCGATTCTATTTAAAAATTGGCACCTGTTAGGAGAGAAAGGTGTCGATTCTTGGCGTTTTGACGGGCTGGTTAGTGCGTGGGCGGACGCATGGGTGGGGAAAGCACTATATGTGTCGATTTTACCTATTCCGGCATCTATTTGATGTTCTGTAGCAGTGTAGCCAACACTGATTCACAAGTGAAAAAAAGATGAAAAAAAATCCTATTTTACTTCCCTAAACTATTTCATTGGATCACTTAACCCCCTAAACTATTTTTTTCTCATTTTATCCCTAAACTATTGAAAATGGTTCACTCTACCTGTTAACAACATTTCACTTTTTCTCTCTCTATACAAGTTGTATTTTAAGCTAAAACTTTTTAGAGCCATAGATGACATCATTATCAAAATTCAAAAATATTTTTATTTTTTTCATGACCGTTTGCTTCAACTTTAGAACCTCTATGTTTAAATTAGTTTAATTTAGGTGCTTCCAATCATGTAAATTGTGATACAAAAATAAAAAAAAAATCTTGTGATAAAAAATTCTAAAAAAATATTAAGACGTAAGTTATAATGCATATATCATCCTACCAAAATTTTAGTGCAAAATACAACTTATACATAGAGAATAAAATGAGAAAAAATAGTTTGAGGGTTAAGTGCTCTCGCAACATAGTTTGTGAGAGTAAAATGGACTTCTTTTTCAAAAAGATAAGTGTATATAGGATATAATCTACTCATCCATCCAAAAATAAGTTCATCTTTATCCTATAAGCTTTATCTCAAAATAAGTTCATTGCTATCCTTTCACCTACATGATCCATAAATCGATGAATTTTCCTTCAATACCTTTTAACCACATTTTTACCTGCCCATATACCAATACTACATTTCTATTAATGAGGTCAGTTTGAACTTTTTTCCTTCTTATTGTTTTCAATCCCATGACCAAAATTGATCTTATTTTGGGACAGAATAGGTAACTAATGAGTGAGCCCGCCCATTTTGAGCTGTGCCATATTTGATGCTTACAAGGGCAACCGATTTGATTTGCTAACGCATGACAAGAAATTCTTGTGAACTTGATGGGGAAATGAGAGATATCCGAAAGAAGCAGGTAGAAAGTTGTAAGTGTTAAGTGACAAGGTATTGCAGACTTTTGTTGGGTCTTTTTTCCTTTTCTAGAACTTCTAAGTTATGGGTCAATTCGAGTTTTCTTAATGGTTAGTGAGTTCTCTTTTTTAATGTTTTTCTTAGGACCTGTTCTGCACTATAACCTAGCTATATGACCTAATTAATAGCCAATTCATCAGAAGAGTCCACAGTTTTATGAACTATTTAGAATAAAAGTTTTCTCTGTCCATATGATGATAGGAAGCAGCAGTTAAGATCTGTGTTGTCAAATCTTTCCGACAGAGAGACATTTTTGCAGACAAATGTGCCCACAATATAATATTGGTAGTGTTGTATGTTGACAGCTCGACTTTATATCCTGACAGCACGCTTCTCCTTCTCAAAATATAAAATATAAACACTTTCAGAGCTTTTCACATAAATTAAAGAGATATATATATATGCAAATAAATAAATGGGTCATGTATGTGTGTGTATATAGAGGACACCTATATGCTGCTACAATAGTGTGTGTATACACATATACATACATACATACATACATACATACATATATACACACACTATTGTAGTTTATTGAGATGAAAAATTGATAAAGAGATTATATAAGAGGCTAATATATATATGTTTGGTTGAGAGATCGATAAGAGAGTATATATATATGGAGTTGATATATTCTGTAATAAATTTTGAATGCTAAAAGTTTCTATATTTTTTATGGATGCATGCACAGTTTTAGAAAACATCATGTTGCATGATTTTCATATAAAACATGAGAAAAATAAATCATATTATAGAACTGATTAAAGGAAATGAGCCAATGATGGATAAATTAGAGCAAACATACAAGGAAAAAATAGACAGTTGTCAACAGCTATGTGAAACATTCATACTAGGTGCAATTTTAACTAAATTGATGTGCCCCCGTGATTAGAAGCTATGGCGTATTCACTACAGAAATCATCCAATCAGTCAAAACAAGTTTTACAGGTGGCCAAGCCAACCGCCTCGTTTCAAGCAGGTCTGTTTTTTCCTGCTTGTAAAAATAAAAAGGAGGTGCCCACTAAAATTATTTTTTAAGTAGTGATTCTAGCTTTAGAAGTTATGAAATTCATCATTCATTTTGGTCAGAAAGCAGTGAAGCATGCATGGTTACACACATCTATTCACTATTTGGTAGAATCAAGTCAACAGGCATAACGATGCGTGTACCCAACTCAATATAGGCTAGCTCTTATATTTTCCAAACATCCAAACGTAGATATATATACACGACCGATTAATTTCATCCGAGTCCAGAATCCTGTCTATTATTAAATGAAACTTAATTTAAGTCACTCAATATAGTGACTTAATTTCTCTGTTGAGCTTAAATGTGTTTTTACAATGTTGCAACTACAACATGCAAAGAGGGTAGACAATGGGTTTTCTTTTCTCCCATGCAAATGGCCGTGGTGCATCTGAAGAAAAAAGTATATAGAGATAGTATATATATATATATATTTGGCATCCAAGTCATAGAATTGTTTTTTTTTCAGAAAATCCGGAAAAAATACATGAGATATAGCTTTAGAACCACCTTTCATATTTGGACATCAGATTAGTTACTAAACATCAACTTGTGACGATATCGGAAATAATCATATCTAATATAACCCATACTATAATCATCTGACACAACATGTAAAGAAAACATAGACTAAAAATAATTTTTTTGACATCCAAGTGATAATTTTTTTCAGAAATTCCATAAAAAAAATCCTGGGTATAGCTACTAGAGCTACCTTTCATAGTGGTTTTCAAATATGGTTAATTAAATACGATGGTATCAAAAATAATTAATCATATCTAATATAACCCGAACCATAATCATCCCACACAACATGTGGATAGTATAGACAGATATGACTATATATATTTTTCTCGTCAAATAATTATATCAAAGATATATTACACAAAGAAATTAACCCCTATCACCTAGAGAAATGACTAAACGTCCCACCACTGGAAATGGCCCATCCAGCACATGCATGGCACCATGTTATAGACTGGTGTACATGTGAGCAGAACTGTTCACGGTTTAGTGTGCGTACTGTTGTAGGCTTATGCAGTCACAGGGATGCATATGGTGGGGTACGTTTTGCCGCTGGCATGGATGCATGCAATGCACGAGGCCACGAGTGCATGAGGCCGGACGGACGACCATGCAAGTTGCGCCCGGCCGGCCCCTCTCTCCATCAGGCGCCCCTAAAGGGGCACATGCGCTGAACTTCGCCGACACAGACCCAGGCCCAGCTACTAGCTAGCTAGTAGCTGATCAGCCACCACCCAGCAATGCAAAACCTTCCATCCTTTTTTTTTAAGGCTGCAACTTTTCTCCTAGCTAGCTAGCAACTAGTGAAATATAATAGATTCAAACATACACAAACATATCTCAATCAATTTTGACCAAGAAAAAGTATTGATACACGCAAGTTGTGTACCGTGGGTACACCCTTCATCCTATAAAAAAAACCAACTTTTGACTATATATCTGAACATAAGATATATTGAGATATATAGTTAGAAGTTGATTTTTTATGGGACAAATAGAATACTTGTCAAATGTCAATACAGGGAGAGCATATGTAAGAGAAGCACTTTTTTCCAGAGAAAAGAAAGGGAAAATTTTTCAGGTAATAAATTCTTGACTCGAATTGAAAGTATTTCGATCAGTGATCAATTAAGCCTTCCTTGATATAATACTTACTATGTTATTACTATGCTCAGTCACTCCAGCCCTGAAAATGTGCCGCTTTAGACATCCACGATCTTTACATTATAATGCAACATTATAATCCACGATCTAGATAGTTAATTTGTACTACATAAGTTTGAAAAACCTGATAAAATTATATATATATATATAATATTGTAAAAGTACTTTTTATTTAAATATTGTCAGGACTTTGTCCGACAGTTATATTATATTAAAGAAAAAAGTAAGATATTACATCAAAGGTACAATGAAAACATCAGAATCTATACGTGTTGTATCTAATCTATAACCAGTTGTTTTAAACTACCATTAATTCATCATACATTTATATAAGAGAACATAATTTTTAAACAAAATCTTCCAACTGGAGAAACACTAGCTAGAGGTAACATTCTGAAAAATAAGAGAATTTCTTTGCTTACAAATCTGCCAGCAAGCTATTAGACACACTTCCAAAAAAACCTTTTCTCTCTGAAATTAATATCTGGCTAGTTCTGAGAAAATTTTAGATTAGTGTTCTAATAAATTTCAATGGCATGCCAACAACTCAAAATGAACGGGTAGTTGATAAAGAGATGCATCCCTTTGATTCCCCCACCATACATCAAGAACAGGACAGGTTTGCATCAACAGGGGCACAAAACTTTCTAACAACAATGTAAAAACTTGATTTCATGACAACCTTGCACTTCCATAACCATATGAAATGCCTCGGTGGCTGAACATATAAAAAGTAATTTTCAAGCTAGGGAGGATGTGTTTTAAATAGAATTTAGTGAAACTCCCCATTGTAAAATCTAGAGTATTTCTTGTAAATATACCAGGGTACATAAATATCAAGAGATATGTGTGTAATTTTAAGAAAAGAATCTTTTCCAGAAAATATAAAACTGAGTTGCGAAATGCTATCATATGTGAGAATGACATTTGAGACTTGTATCCATATGTGTTAATGATACGTGCGGTGTTTTTTTTTAACTCCGTGATTTCTACAATTGTACCAATCGAATTGACCCTTTATTAATTAAGAAAATGATCTTCAGAAGGTTCTCTATCTGATAGGTTTAGTTAATTTGTCCATACTAGTAAAGTAATGAGTGAATTAAACAGTGTTGTACTGCACATGTCCATGCATCCCACATATAAGGGAGCAACACGTGTAGGACAACTATATATGTGTAGTAGGCCACTCACACTAGCTACGAATGGATGAATATAGCAACTTGGCAGTGTGAGCAATGAGGCACCTCGTGCGTGGAAATCTGCACACGACACATCAACCTGTAGTTGATCGATACTGCTTGCATACAGATGCAGAGTGCAGCAGTGGCAGTGTTCTGTACTGTACATGTGGGAGGCAGATAGCTGGCTGACCTGTATATATGTGTACTGTAGGTAACAGGTTCTCACCAAATTAAGGACGACGGCAGTTATATAGTATTGTGCTGCTTAGTTCTTTATTTGTTGCATATGATCGACTTTTCTTCTAGGGTTTACAATAAAGCATTACTAGCTAGTATATATGAACCATGCATGTTGTTTCCTTTGTCGATGTTCAGCTAGTTTTGAAAAAAAATGAAGAAATTTTGAACAAACAATACATTATGTATGAACCATGTTGTTTCACTGCTACAGAAATGCAAAAAGGGGACGGCATTATAGTTACCGAAAATTCTAAAACTGGCACATATAGTGCTTTAATTTTTTTTTGCTCCAGCACGCACCCGCGAGGCATTGTTTAGGGCACCTATAGTGTTTTTAATAGGAACTAGCACCTATAAGTACTGTCAGACATAGGTGTCGTTTTCTAATAACAACCGGCACTTTTGAGTGTTGTCTCATCGAAGTAGTCGTTGGTGGGACCCACTTTAAAACTAGCACCTATGAATGCTGTTAGACATATGTGTTGGTTCTTATTAAGAACCGACACATCAGAGCGCCGAACCGAGCATCCGACCATGCCTCAGTCTTTCCACCCACCCTTATCTCCTCATTTTTCCCAAGTCAATCGTTGCTCCTGAGCAATCCTTCCTTCTTCCTTTTCATCGTTCCTCTCTGTCTCCTTCTCCCGAGCACACAGCCGCGGCACCCTCCCCTCGGCCAGCGATGCCTCAGTCGCGGCACCCTCACATGATGCCCTGGTAGTGGCATCCTCTTCACGACACCACCTCAACGGTGACACCCACCTCACAGAACATGATGGTGCACCCTCCCCTCGACGGGCGGCGTCCTCTCCTCGGCAGCACGATGGCGGCGCCCTCCTCATGGCGCATGACAACGCGCCTTCCCCTTGGCAGGCTCCCGTTGACGAGGCGCTCTTCCCTTGGCAACACAGTAGCGACGCCCCACAAGCTCAAGGGTGGGACAACCAGATCCGGCCGCCACAACCTTGGGGCAGCAACGTCCTTGGCCTTCGGTGAGCAGTGGCCTCAGCCTCTAATGTTTGGTGGTCGCCGTCATCTCCAATGTTTTTGTGATGAATTTGTGTGTGTAATTTTTTGGGATGATTTTGATTCATTGTCATTGGAGTTGTGATTTTGTGATTTAGTTCCTATATGTAATTCTTGGCTCAAAGCATTAGCTCGATTTGAGCCAATGCATCGAGCCGACTATTTTTCATTCTTGGAACCTCAAAGATGCCGGTTCCTAAACCGACACCTTTGATTATCCTCATCGGTGCCATCTAATAGGTGTCAGTTGGGAAATCTAGTACCTATGTAGGGTTCCCAACCGGCACCTATTAGTTTTTTGTAGTACTGTTTCCTTTTTGTCCGGCCCTAGCTCAATTGAATGTTTACCTAGCTAGCTAAACAGTGAAACCCTAGTAATGGTTTACTTGTGTGCCTAGGCCACCACTAGAATCTCTGATTAATTATAACTCATTTATTCCATGATGAGTTTAATGCATAACCTTGTGTAAAAAAGGTCATGTAGGCCGTCCTTCCTTATGGTCTTCACATATGATAATGTTAACTGATATGGATAGGCTTAGTACTGTTATGTATTTGTGTTATACTTGGAATTAATCTATTACACTGGTTATATCACTTTCATTGGCATCAGATGCAAGCAATCTACTCCACTATTCTGCTAACCCTAAACTTGGTAGTTGGCTCCTCAACATCTACTCTCACATAAAGCAATTGCCACGTCATGTGCCTACCCTCCCGACTTCTAAAGTGTTCCTCGTCGTGTGATGTTTTACCTACATGACCTGTGTCGTTCCTCATCCCATGCAGCCCCGTCTGTGAACCATTTTGCAAGGAGCCCCCTCACTATGCCTCCAGCACAGCCCTCATATTACTGGTTATGAACCTCTTTGATAACAAGCGTCACACATAGCACAATATAGCCACCGAAGTAGAGCCCTCCCATGAGGGCATTTTACAAATAATCATCACTCCCTTTTAACTTAGTAATGAAAGATTCCTCAATGTGCATTCTGATCTACACTTTAATTGATTAATTTTGTATATGATGTAATTTTCATTCTTTACTACTTGAACATTTCACATTTTATTATCATTATTTATCTTTTCTTTTGCTTATACACACATTGGAAATGATAAAGGAATCTCAGGGATGAGCTACGATGAAAGGCATAAAGCTAGAGGAATAATGGGTGCCAAAATGACACATAGGAGCTTATGTCAATTATTTCAACATCAACATAGATTCAAATGGAGAATTGCATAACTAAAAGAATTGAGATGTCAGAGTTTAAAATTCCATACAAGAACATTTCCATCTGACATAGTGTGGGAAAATTAAGAATTTTCAAGTATGATGCTCTTGTGAAGAAGACGGAGATGATTGTGGGCTCTGATATATGGTCACCACGATCATATCTGTGATTGTATCAGTTGCGAGGGGCTCAAGAACGACCTAATTGAAGCCCTAAAACCCTTGTTCCAAAGCTGGTTTTGGCATTTTTCTAGTAATTGAAGGAAGATATAATAAAGGGTCCCACATGTTGGTATTTATTACGAGCACAAAATAATTTGCAAACACACAGATACCATTGTAGCTTTCACCCAAGAGTATTCCAGGATATCGTATCCACAGGAAACATGTGTGTATAGTCTAAGAACAGGATTCATCCAAGGACAACAACTAAATGGTAGGCATAGGATAGAGATGATTCCTATGGGTTAATTATCTTAATTAAGTTAAGGTAAAAATCTATCGAATGCTTCGGGCACCGGCTTACCCCTGGTTTGCCAAGGAGACTTCGGCCTGCAGCTTTATGATGTACCCGAACGTGGAGGATTACCAAGGATGGAAAGGGCTATCACCACCTGCTGCTTACCTTTACGACCTGTGGAGCACACAACAAACAAAGGTAACATCTAGCCTAGACACCGCGTCTATGCTATTGATTACTACTCTAATCTTGGGCCACGCTTATAGAAGATTAAGGTACTCTACCTAAGTAGAAAGATGAACCCACACGATGAGACTATATCTTACTTAAATAAGAAAAGTAAATACCAAAGGAATTACGGATACTTACTTATAAAAGAAGCATCCGTCAAGATACAAGATCAAAGAGAGTGCCGACATCTTCGGCACTCCTTCGGAACTCCCCTGGAAGAATGTCGACATCTCCAGCACTCCTCCCGAACTTCCCCGAAGAGAACTCCGATATTTGGGGCACTCCTTTCGAAGCTTCCACTCACTCTCTTCCTACTCTACTAGAGCAATGCCTAAGTATGAAAGTGAGTTGTACTCCAATTTGTTGTGTGTTGTGAGTGAAGAAGCTATCCTCCTTTTATAACTCTCAATGGTAGTTGAGTATGACGGTTAGGGAGGTCGGTGCACCCCTAACCATCATTGAGAGTGGCTGTAGAGTCGACACGTGGAGGATGGGGCCGAAGGGTGCCAACCCTGGTTCGGCCGAACTAGGGAAATCGCCTTTCCCCACCGACTTTGGTGAGAGGATGACAGGTGGGCCTCTTGGTCGTGCACGGGTGTTTTGCCCCACTTTAAGTCAGTTTGATCTGACCTGTGGGCCCATCAATCTGTATGCTTGCATGTGTTTCGTCGAAGGTGTGTTTCTTCGCATGGCAGGTGGTTTTTTGTCCATAATTCACCTGCATACAAATATTCACCATGTCTTGTGGAAATGGTTAGTAATAACCACTACCTCTAAGTTTGGTATTTCATTTTATATTCTTTCATTTGCTTTTATACAGGAAGACGGTTGGGATTCGGTACTTAAGGATCGTCAACACCACAACCATGGAATGGATAGGATCAGGATCATGGATAGGATCAACTCAAAACAAAACTAAGAGATCTACATGTCTATTGAAAGATCTATGACCTAGAGTTGCCATGTAAGGGGAGATTAAAGGATCTATGACTCTATGAGTGTGGTGATTGTTTTGGTGATTAACGATGATCAATTGTTGGAACTAACTATTTCCATGACTTGACGTGATTAGGTTGAGTTCTGGCATCAAGTTAAAAGATTAAAGCTAGAAGATGGACATTATCGCTTGATGAGAAGCAAGTGAAGAAATTAACGATGCAGGATATGAAGTGTAGCTATCTATGGCAAAATGGTGAAGGGGCAAGTGAGTCTCAGCTACGATGGACCATGCTGGGGTGAAGGGTAAGCAAGGAGCATGGCACCAATGGACCGAATCCGGTGGTGGAGGACAAGTGAAGGCTTTGTTGTGATGGACCGTGCAAGGCTATTTGAAGCTATGAGTAATCCGTATCAATTATTGAAAGGTGCAAGATGGAATGCCAAAAATAAAGATGGTGCAGTTCGTTGATAAACATCAAGCCAAAGGCCAAAGGGGTGTTTATGAAGGCAAAGGTATAATTGATTTGGGATTAATTAATGTACTTAGTGAGTTATATGTAAATAGTCCCAATGGTGAAATGGCATAGACATTGGAAACTCTCGAGGTGAAGCAAGGATATGCCAAGAAGCCGTTCCTATTGGTATAGCTAACTATTTGTATTTGAGTATAGGAATGGCGTACTATTAAGAGGGGATGCAATGTTGATGTGTTTCTTTATGTCTCAGTGCTTAAAGTGACCTATGCAAGTACTACCTTGAGATAAATTAAAGTATTGACCTAACCTGTGAATTATTTTAGAGCTTGTTTTTGGTTGGGTTTGGTGGCCCTCTCAATTAGCTTCCCATAGAGCCCAAGTTTGTCAAAAATGGACTCTGGAGCAAGGAGTTATTGATGATTTTGCTGAGTGTTGTCAGGGAGGGACAAAAGTTCCGACCTAGGGGGCAAAAGTTCTTACTTGACCTTTCTGTCTGACCGAGGAGGCTGGTAGGAAGTTCTGGTCTCTGGACCAAAAGTTCCAACCCTCAATTTTTTGAGTAATGACTAGTTTCTAAGTCACGTCCAGTTTTGGGGGATTTTTAGACCCCTCCATACTTGGCTATAGAGTTTGGACAAGAGTAGACCTATCCAAAGTCAAATAGCCTCTCTCAAATCTCATACCTTTGAAGTGGTTCTTTGCGAGAGAGATTTGAGGAGTGAAGAGAGTTGGTTTGATGAGATTGAGATCTAGTGGGATTCACTCCATCATTTGAGCACTTGAGTTCATTTGTCTTCTCGCCATCTCTTTTCATCTTTGTGATTGTGATGCATTTCTCTTCATGAGTTTGCTTGTGATAGCTTAATTACCTTGTTGCTATTTTGTGCTTTTGTGGTAGTTGTGATAGTGGCTAGTTTATCTTTGGATAACCATATTTCCTGTTGTAGTCTTGCATATGTGTTGTCCTTTTGTATTATTGTGTGGATGCTCTCTCGGGAGAAACTTATAATTTATTTAGTCAGTTCACCATTAAGTGACCCTTTAATAGCTATGAGAAATGTCAATTTTCACCTTATGCATCGAAGGAACATATAAATTTTCTTGAGTATATTGTTGGAAGTGTAGAATTTGATGTAGGAGACTATTATATGCACGAGTTCGTTATGTAAAGTATCATTCACAACAAAGTTTATCTTTTAGACAATGAAAACAAAAGATCTAACATTTATTTGTTTATCAAAATAGTATGCTTAGCATATTTTTGGGATGTTATAAATTACATATCTATGTCATGTTATATACACTACTATAGAAAGGGTTTTTCCGGACAGTCAAAACCAATCTTCGCATGCGGTTGGCCACCTGTCTACCCCCAAGTGTCTACGAAGATCACCATTTTTGCATGTAGGCGGCCCAATCGCATGCAAAGATCTATCTTCGTAGGCGGGCCTCTTAACGTGCCTGCACGCGAAGATCCATTTTCGCTTGCGGTTGTGTTAAGAGGCCGTTGACGATCGTTAAGTACCAACTTTACCCGTCAACTCCTGCATAAAAGAATATAAAATATAATACCAAACTTGGTGGTAGGGGTTTATTGCTAACCATTTCCACTTGTTTTGGTAAATATATGTATGCAGGTCATTTATGGATGAAAATGCACACGCCATGTGACAAATGGAACCTCCAGTCAATCATATGTAAGCACAAGGATTGGAGGGTCCACATGATAGGCAAAACCGACTTAAAATAGGGCCAACCACAGTGCATCGGCATAAGGGCCCACCAGTCAGCCTCCCAGTCGAAGGAGCAGCCGGGAGGTGGGGCCCATAGTTCGACAGAACTAGGTTCGGCCAAACCGCCATTGCGGCCTCCCATCTTGGCCTTCCAAGTGTAGGTCCCTAATTGTCACGCCCGGAAATTCAGTACCAGAATTTCCGAAACTGAATGTGTATTAAAACCCCTGTCCAGGACCAGCCAGGGTACACAGACGACAATGTTGAGCTGCAGGAGATCCAACTTCTTCTCGATGGCATGGAGCCAGCCGTTGGCCTCCATGGGGTTGGTAGTACTTGAGAAACTGGGCGGTCGCACGCGGAGAAACTCTGGCAGCTTCGACTAGGGTGGTGGAGGAGGAGCATTCTGCTGGTGGTGCTGCTGTTGCTGCTGTTGCATGTGATGCATCATCTGCTGCTGCATCTACTGGTGCTGCTGCTGCATCTGCTGCATCATGGCAGTCTGAGCTGCCAACAATTGCGCGATCGTCGGGTTTTCCGGTGGTGGTGGTGGTGGAGCATTGCCGGTGGAACCGTTGACATGAGCCCCTCCTGCGGGCTCTTCGTTGCCGCTGGTGTTGCCGCTAGTTCTGGTGTTCACCATCTGGAGTAGGCCGAACCAAAGTAGAAAAGAAGAAAAACAGACTGCTTAAGAACTAAACTTTATTTCATTAACATTACTGCAAGTGTTCTGATCTGAATTAAAAAAACACTTAAAAACCAGCAAACAAATCCTTAATGGGGCAGCCATACCAACACATGATACAGACCACCGACTAACCCACAAGCAAACAGACCTAACACACAGAAACTAGCAGGGAAACAAACTAAGCAAAACGGTAAAGGCTAATGGTGACGGCTCTAAAACTCCGAGCGGCTCCTACGGTCGGTGGAGTCGAAGTCGCTCTCCTGGTCGTCGCCCTCATCCTCTGAGCGGCTCCTGGAGTCCATCATGTAGGTGTCGCCGCTGGTAGGCTCGGAGCTGCTGCCACTGGGAGTAGCAGACAACCAACCTCCGCTGCCACTGCCTTCCTGGTAGGCCGAGGCTGGAACGAAGGTAAGGAAAGGTCACGAGGATGGAGCGGGAGCTGCTGCTGGCGTCGGTACTGGTGACGGCGGTGGAGCTGGAGCGGCTGCTGGCGGTGGGTGCCTGGGTGCCAGCTGGATGCAGACGGGAGCGGTGGTAGTCTTCCTGGCGGTCGTGCAGATCCGCGATCCACCGGGTGCTGGCAGTCTCCTCAAGGTGGCGTTCTCCCTCTTGAGGCGTGCCACCTCGTCCTGCAGGTCCACAATCTGTCCCAGCTTCTGGTCATTCAGGGCCTTCGCAGCCCTGTGGAGGTCGGCGTGCATCTTGTCTAAACCCTTTATCACCGTGCTCATGTGGCGAAGGTAGTGTCGTTCTCCTCCGCTGCAGACTGGTAGGTGCTGCTGTTGGAAGAACTGCCGCGGCGAGGGTGGTAGCGATACGCTGAACTGTGGAGAACATGGTCATGCAGCTCTCGCATCCTGGCCATCATCAGGTAAGCCGCCTCCTGACAGGCGTGCTCATCAGATCCTCCTGAAGCGGTGACTACCATGTTGGGAAGACTGGTGCCCACGAAGCCATGTACCTCCAAACGGACTCGGTGTGGTAACTCTCCCGTGAGGGGCAGCAATGTGGTGTACTCTGGGGCCTCTGCGTATCCCATTGCCAAAGCCATGCGGGCTAACTCTGCCACAAAACCTTCCATATTCTGACCATGGTGCGTCGGGGGATGACCTGCCATCTATAGAAGACAAAGGGGTGGAAATCAATGCATGCTCAAATCCAAATAAATAAACGGTAAAAGACTCAAATTAACGACATAAAAAGGCAAAATTTTTATGCATAAACTATTTTTGCATGAATACAAATAAAGACACTATTAACCCTAAGCAATAAAGTAGCATGAGAAAATAGTTATAATAATAACAGTATTTGGAACAACAATAATAATAACAACATAAATAAATTTTGCAACCCATAAATCCTATTCCAGACCTAATGCAGCTTTCCCCAATAATTTCCCAACCAACCGTCGAATAAAATTCCAATAAACCGAAACTGATTTACCCAAAAATTTTCAATACTCTACACCAACGTGAGAATTTTTTTTTTAGCAAGCGACCAAATTTTTTTTTTTGAAAACCGAGGAAACCAGTTTTTGAAACAACTCCAAATGCGGAAAGGCATATGCATATGAAAGAGTTTCAGAGGGCTCTTAGGGTTTCCAGTTGGCTTGTCCTACGGTCAAGGTCGGCTCTGATACCAACTTGTCACGCCCGGAAATTCAGTACCAGAATTTCCGAAATTGAATGTGTATTAAAACCTCTGTCCAGGACCAGCTAGGGTACACAGACGACAATGTTGACATACAGATCCACGTCTTACAAACACAGTAAAAGTCTTACAGAAATGCAGCGGAAAAAACGAAAAAACAAACTAAACTAGAACGGGACTCTTGCAGCGGACTGGCACCATTCCACAAGCATCCTCGACGGCGGACAAAGCCTACTCCTCTGAGAAACCTCCATCAGATGCATACTCCTCTTCTGGTGTGGGAAAAAATTAAGCAAGACTGAGTACTACCCACGGTACTCAACAAGTCATGCCGGAAAAGGAGGCATGGTGCAAGATATTCCAAAGGAAGGCAGGGGTTTATTTGCATAAAGTAAGCATTTAAAAACAGTAGTTGAAAGCAGTAGTAAAACGTTGAATTAATTGAACAATATTAAACCATCACTGTCCAACGCTACATCCACGTTGCGACAGGCCCAAACCAACCACCTGAACTAAACCAGTTCTAGTAAATCCAATTATTAAGAAGGTGGGACTAATCACGGTGAATCTGGTTGATCGCCCATAACCGCGGGCACGGCTATTCGAATAGTTCTACTCTGATCAGAGGTGTACATCTGTACCCACAAGACACAGCCTCAACATCATGTCAACCATGCGTCGCGATACTGGAAAGTACCCGAATAGAGACTGTGGCAGGACCCTTCGCATAACCCCCTCTAACCAACCGTACCACACCACAGGTTTCGCCCTCACCTTTCCATCCAAGGTAGGCAGCCCCCCTCGTGCCACGGTGAATCCGACAGCCGATCAACGGGTATGTCCCCCGCTGACCCAACTCCATCACGCCCACCCTAGTCTGGTACGTCAGCTAGAGACAGCTACACTACAAGTCCAGCCGTTGCCCACGCTGGCTTGTGGTACGCACGGTATTTCTTCCAGGGTTTCCCGCGAACCGGTCCTTAATTGTCATGGGTGCTTCCATCAAAACCATGCACCCACAGCCCACCATTAGCATATTTTAATTAATTATTATTACCAGGGTGGCTCCTGAACCAAAATATCACCATAGGGACTACATTAATTAATTATTTAAGGTGATCCCCTTTAGTGAGCTAAGTTAGCTAAGCATGGCTAAGCATTCCTAAAATCAGCGAACAATGAATTAATTACCCAAGCTATCAAAGGTACACGGTAATCAATATAATAGGCTGGTACAATAGGTAAAAACCCATATGAAATGACATTGTGAAATAATGCAGTGTTTACAGAATAAAAGGACATTTGTAAATATAGGTACAATATGATCAATGTGAAGCATGACTTGCCTTGCTCCTGAGCTGAAGCTACCTCTGCGACGATCTCGAAATAAACGGGCGCGTCGAAGGTATCGGAATCTACGCGACAAACAAAGCAAACAACAATACATACTATAAGTCTACTGAAACAAAGCACAAAAGTATTTTTAATGGATTCTCTGCATTTTTATGAATTTAATGAAATTTGAATGGACTTAAACGGAGCTCGGATGAATTAGTTATGAATTTTTGAAGTTATCTGTGTTTTTACTAAAATAGAAAAACCCTAAATGATTTATTGCGCAATTAATCCCAGGGCTGGCGTCAGCGGGCGGCGGCGGCCGGTCCACCGTGGACTAAGTCCACAGGACCACGGCAGCGGCAGAATGGGGAAAAAGGGAGAGGAGGACGCGGGGAGCGTTTATATGGGCGCGGGGAGGAGAGATCGGGGCCGAGAGGGCGCGGATTTCTCGCCGGAGTGGGGAGAGGAGAGAGGGGACGACCGGGATTCGAATTTGAATCCCGCTCCTCTCGGTGCGGCAGTTGCAGGCGGAGTGGGGCGCGGGCG
This sequence comes from Oryza officinalis, assembly GCA_008326285.1. Lineage (NCBI taxonomy): Eukaryota > Viridiplantae > Streptophyta > Magnoliopsida > Poales > Poaceae > Oryza > Oryza officinalis. Next base: position 32,619,667 of record BDMV01000002.1, on the reverse strand, counting down.
GCGGTGGTTGCGCGCGCACGTGCGCGGGACGCGCGGGGCGTGGGGAGTGGGCGGAGACGGCGGCCAGCAGTTGTGGGCGCGGGTGGCCGGAGTTAGGGGACGACCTCGACAGGTGGGGCCCACCTGTCGGTGGTCCGGACCAGGAGGGAGGCCGAACGGACTTCACGGCTGGGGGTGCGGCGCTAACGGGCCTCGGCCTGCGGCCGGCCCGCGAGGAAGGAGGAGGCAGGCGCGTGAAAGGGGAGAGAGAGGCGGCCCCGTGGGCCGGCCCACCGGGAGGAGGAGGCGCGCGCGCGCGGCGGCTGGGCGGACTGGGCCGACGGCCCGAAAGGAAGAAGAAGAGGAAAAAGAAAAAGAAAAAGAAAAAGAAAGGAAAAGGGATTTTCCTGGGATTAATTAAATTCCGAAATTGATTTTAATTGATTTAAAATTATTTCTAGGGCTCTGAAAATTCCACTAAGAATCCTGTTAATGTATTTTGACATGGGGAACTCAAGAAAAATTTCACCCTGCCATTTCCACTTCTTTAATGCATTAATTAATTGGATTTTTTTCTCCAGATTAATTAAACAATTTCTCAGATAAATTATTAAATTTGATTTTTACGATTTGGGAGAACTTCGGGGTGTGACACTAATGTATTCCCAATGACGGTTGTGGGGAGTAACCACTATTCTCAACCGTCATAGCACACTATAAAAGGAGGAGAGCTCACACTCACAACTTGCACAACAAAGTAGAGTACAACTTACTTTAATATCTTAGACTTTACTTTAGTACATGGGATTAGGAAGAGAGTGAGGGGAAGCTCCGGAAGGAGTGCCCCGAATAATCAGAGTTTTCTCTGAGAATTTCCGAAGGAGTGTCGGACTTGTCGGCATTCTTTCATCAAAGTTCTGGAGAAGCGCTGGGATTGTCGGCCTTATTCGGCTTGTACCTCAGCGGATACTTCTTTTGTAAAGTAAGTATTAGAGATTTTCTTTATGTCATTTAATTAGTTTATCTAAGTGAGATATATTCTCATCGGTGTGGGTTCGTCGCTTAGTTTATAATTAAGTGCTCTAGTACTAGGACTCTGGATAAAGAAGAAAATTCCTACGCAAGGCTAGAGTAGTAGTCAATAGCTTAGACGTGGTGTCTAGATTGGCGATTACCTTCGTTTGTTATATGCTCCACGAAACATGAGGTAGGCGGCAGGTAGTAACAGCCCTGCTCGTCCTTTGTATTCCTCCATGTTTGGGTACTTCATTGAGCTCAAGGCCGAACTCAGCCTGACAGACCAGGGGAGGGCCGGTGCCCAAAGCATTCGATAGAGTTTTACCTTTTACTTAAATCAACTAATTAAATCCATAGGAATCCTCTCTAGCCTATCATTTCATTATTTGTTGTCCTTCGATAGAATCCTGTTCTTAGATAATACACACATGTTCCCCGTGATTTGATACCGTTGGAATACTCCGAGGTGAAGTGCTACAGCGGTATCCGTGTGCTTGCGGATTTATCTGTGTGCGTAACAAATAGCAACAGCGGTCGTTCATCACAATCGAAAATTTGACATCTCAAATTTAGCACATTACAAATTTATTAAATCATCAAAATTAAAATATGACATGTTTTTATATAAACATTAAATATAGCACAACTCATCTAGAAATCTAATTTTTCACATGTTATCTCCAATTTTCACATCTCTAATTTTCACACCTATTAGTTTCACATCTCTGTTTTGCACATCCCAAATTTTCACATCTCTCTTTTTCCATATCTATTAGTTTATTTCGACATCTCTAATTTTTCACATCAATAATTTTCGCATCTCTAATTTTAGCACAACACAAAATTTCACAAAAATTAACTTCGGCGTCACAACAAAATTTAGAGACTAATTTTCCACATCTCACCATCTCACAATCAACTCATTTATCATCAACAAATATCACATCACAAAAATATCACATCTCACAATCACTAATTATCACAGCACACATTTTCACAACACACATATGCACATCACAAAATTTCAAAGTACTGGGGTCGGTGAGGAGGGACCGGCGTGGGATCGGTGAGGAGGTGGTTGGCGTGGAGGAGGGCAGCGGCCGGCGTGGACGAGGACGACGCTGAGGCGGCGGTCGGCGTGGAGAAGGAAAACACCGAGGTGGCGGCCGGTGTGCGAAATTTAGGCAGCCTGGCAGCGCTAGGGTTTGCGGGCTCCGGGACTTGAAAATGTCCATGTCTCGTGCCCACCTGCTATAGAGCTAGATCATTGCGTGCGGGCTTCTTAAGGGCCCACATGCGAAAATGATCTCTGCGTGCGGGTGTCTTAAGTTGCCCGCATGGGAAGATCATTTTCGCGTGTGTGCCATTAAGACGGACGCATGCGAAAATGATCATTCCATGCGGGCCACTAAGACGCCTGCACACAAAGATAATTTTCAAATTTAGTAAATATTAAAAATTTGCATAACTAATTGGTTATTTCACCAAAAATAATGAAAAATGGTATAAAAATATTGTAATTTCATACGCTTGTAAATCCCATATACATTTAGTAAATTCAACTGATTTGACTACAAAATAACAAAAACTGACATGTCCCTCCAATAGTCATCTCATCAACTACAAACCACATTCATTACACATTCACTACATAAACTCTTAAGTATAATACATGCATTTCCAAAACAACTTCATTATAAAAACAAACTACCATTATAAAAACAAACTACCATCGGCCCGCACATACGAAAACTTCTCTTCGTTAAGGGTTCACTCTATGCGCTTGATTCGATTAGGAAGATCGGCAGTAGGTCATGGATGTAATCAGCCGCGTCTTCAATGTTGTCAATACCTATGATGTGTTGCTTTCCAGATACAGTAATGTACATTGTGGAAATTATGGGTACCGGATACCCACTCGGCTGGCTTATCCGACTTATCATAGGGGATAGGTTATGGCTCATGATTATGTAAACCGGCTATGACTTGGGTATTACATTACCATTAAGATAAGGTAATGGCTCATAGTCCAAAGTTGGTAAGATAGAGGAGTCTGACTTAGAATATGAGTGGATCTCTGACTTGTAAACCCCCCCTCCGAGACTATATAAGGAGGGTAGGGGTGTCCCTTGAGGGGTAGGTTGATAGACAGAGACACAAGTACACGAGTACACAAATCCACGAAATCAAGAGATCGTGAGATCAATAAAACCACTCGGCGGATCGAATCCCCGAAACAGGAGTAGAGTATTACCTCTCGTTAGAGAGGGCCTGAACCTGTCTAAACCTTTGTCCTGACTAACCCATCGTGTTTGGCGCTTGACTGCTACCCCCAATTTCTATTGCCGAAACCAAGTTTTGACATACATTTTCTCATTCGAAGGGTCCTTCACATAGAAAACATGTGCAATACACTCAGTGAGGACCTACGGATTATCCTCGCAGCTTATATTACTGCGTTCCACAATCATTAGGCCGTAGTTATCCAGAAAAACGCATGTTGTGTCTTTCACCCATTGGCATCGAAGCATAGGGATCCGGATGTATAGTCTGTGGTCAAGTTCCCAAATTTCTTGTATGATCCCATAGTATGATTTTTTCTAACCCGTTGTGTCGAATGCTTCGACACGAACTCCACTATTCTAGGCTGAGCTTTTTTTGTCCTTTGTTATCGTGTAAAACGTGTATCCGCTGATGTTGTACCCTTGCCATGAGGTCACAAGACTTGACGGGCCAGATGCCAGCCTTTTGTAAAGCTTTTTCCTCCAAGGATTCACCAACCGGTAGGTTTTGATCATTCAACCATCAAGGAAAGCTACGCTTCTGTTCTTTTGAGAACCAATCAGCGGACCATCGGTGTTGCATGCTCTGATCTTGTTCATGTGTTGTTCAATGTAGGGCTCAACGATGGCGAGCTGTTGCAATACTCTGATGTGTGGCTCTGCTATTGCTTTGTAATCATTATCAAAGAAATGTTTTTTGCCTACGGTCCCATTCCCGGTTAACGTTTCCATGTCTGGACCCAAGGGTATCCCAATGGAATTAACATCCTTTATGTAATCTATAGAGCACCCAACCACCTCTTCAGTTATGTACCCTCTATCATTGATCCCTCTAGGTGAGCACGATTGCGGTCATACCCTTTCAGAATCAACATGTACCACTCGTACGCCCACATTTGATGCAAGTATAGCGGATCAAATTCAATAATCTGAGGGACAATGTGAACAATCAGATGCTCCATCATATCGAAATAAGATGGAGGAAAATACATCTCAAGCTGGCAAGCTACCTCGATTGCGAATGTCTGGAGGGGTCCTAATTCCTTCGGATCAAATACCTTCTGTGAAATTCAATTAAAACAGTAACATAACTTTGTTATCACTACCTTAGGGTGGACTTGATTGCCCTTATCACTACGTTAGCATCCTATGACCGTCATGAGCATTGTATCCAGAGATGATCAAATCTTTAATTGAGACTAGCTTCCTGATGTTCGATGAGAAACCAGTAGGCACTCTCACCCCATGCAAGCATCTACAAAAAGTCTTTTTCTCTTCTAGTGTCATTGAGTAGCATGCTGGAGGAATCTTGATTTTCCCATTCGTCAACTCTTTTGGGTGAAGGTCTTTCTTTATGTCCAAATTTACCAGGTCGTTACGTGACTTTAGTCCATCCTTCTTCTTACTAGGGATGTCTCGTAAGGTGTCGATGGTGCTGTCGAACACATTTTTCTCGAGGTGCATGACATCAATGACATGACGAATCTCTAGGTCTTTCCAGTACAGCAAGTACTTGAAAAAGATTGAGTGCTTCTTGAAAGGCAACACATTTTCTTTCACTGCTTTTTTCCACTTACCTGCCTTCTTTCCCTTCCCGAACACGACCTTAATATTCTTTGTCATGTCAAAGACAACAGTACCACTTTGTGTTGCAGGGGTAGTCTCGTTCTCTACTGTCTTGTCAAAAATTTCGCCATCATACGGTACTTGTGTTTCTGGGTAAGAACCGACGATGTCGCATATAAATTATCTTGCTTGAGGACGTCAGATATTTGTATGACGTGTTGTCAAGACAGATAAGACATCCAGTCTTCCCTTTAATCTGGCCTGTGAGAGAAAAGTTCACCGATAGGTCATTGATGGAAATGAATATGATAGCATGCAAAGTAAAGTACTCCCGTCGGTATTCATCCCACACTGGTAGCCCTTCTTTCCACATATCTTTCATATCCTTCATCAAAGGTATCTATGTCGATGCCAGATTATTTTGGCCCTTGCATAAGGATAGTCAACAAAATGTATTTTCACTTCTAACAAATCCATGTAGGAAGGTTGCACATGGTGAGCAGAACTGGCCAGGTGCTATGTGAACTGCTTAGGTCACCAAATGGGTTCATTCTATCAGTGCTCAATGTAAACCTTACATTTCTCAGATCCTTAGCAAATTCTGGATGTAGTGAATCAAAGGTCTTCCATTGGCGAGTATCGATGAGGTGTCGAATTGTACCATCTATCTTCTGTTTCTCTTGATGCCATCTCATTAACTCGGTGTATTGCAAAATTTGAAATAGCTCAAAAAGTCCATTTACAAAACTACAAAATTCGCCGCATTGCACAGATGAAATTTGAAATAAATGGAGGCAAATGAAAGAGGAAATTAAGTATGTAACCTTTCATATGGATCTCAAGTAAAGATTTCAAGTTGAAAACCTCTCTATTTGTTGTTTCATTTTAGAGAGAGAAATGTCAGGTTGAAATGGCTACAGCTCGGGCTTGCATGGAGATATATGGTCCATCGCATGGGAGCCTCTTAAGCGGCCACATACAAAAATCTATTATCGCATGCGGCTGCTTAAGAAGCCTGCTGCATGCGATAATGATTGTATTATCGCATGTCAGCGCCTTAAGGGGCCGCATACATTATCACGTGCGCACACAGGCCCGCCTGTGATAATGCACCCATTGTCGCATGTGGTCGTCTTAAACGGGCGCATCTGATAATAGATTTTCGTATGCGGCCCTTCAACCGGCCTCTGGGGGACCGATTTTTACAGGCGCGAACAATTATTTCCCGCCTACAACCTAATGGGGGTCTTATCCAGAAAAATCATTTATGTAGCAGTGATATACTATCTAAAATAAACACTATAACAGTCTAACCTTATGTTTTCATCTAAAAAATGTCGCACAAACTATTTTTTTAATATATAATATTTTCTTCGTATAGTATGGCCACATAAAAAACTTATGGATATTATAGTCGTACAACAAACTTTTGTATTTACAAGAGTAGAGTTCCCACATTTCTACATTTATTCCATGTGCAAGAGTAAAACAGATTTTTCACACATATTTAATTGTCAATGGATGAAATGGGTATATATAGAAGGGACCAATCCAAAAATTTAAGGGTATACAAACAAAAGAGCAAACACTAGTACAGAAATACCTATTAGTGTCGGTTCGAAACGGCTAATAGGTGTCGGTTTCGGGCCCGACACCTACTGGTCGGCACCTATAACCAAAGACATTGGTGCCGGTTCTTCAACCGGCACCTATGTATCTTGAAAGGTGCTGGTTCCTATTAACAACCGGCACCTATATGTCCTTATAGGTGCCGGTTGTTAATAGGAACCGGCACCTATAAGCCTACCAGAGCGTCTTAGATGTCCAATATAGGTGTCGGTTCCTGTAACCGGATGCTACAAACCGACACCTATAAGATATGTGCCGGTTCGTAAAAAGAACCGGCACATATGTGGTTCCTTACCACGGAAGGAACTGATTATAGGTGCCGGTTATTGTTGTAAACCGGCACCTATATCTTGTGCACCTATATATGTCTCCTCTCAGCGCTGATGAGCTCATTTTGAGCGTCTTCGTGCGGCTCATGCAAACGGGGGGAGAGGTTTTGCCGAAAAATTTTAAATACATTAAGGAATTTGTGTATTCTTTCATGTTTAAAGGTTAGTACATTTTCTCTAAGCAAGTTTGTTTCATTTGTGTGATTAATTCTTTATGGTATATATGATTTTCTTATTTGTGATAGATAATGTAGACGTCTCTTGTTGAATTGGTCCAATATTTTGAGAAAATATAATGACTTATTGATTTTGGAGTAATATTGAGAATATGTTACTTGCGTCTATTTGTGTAATGTGGACAGTATTAAATCATCGAGTATTTTACATATGAAAGATTAGTAACGATGATTTTTGATTGATTTACGGATTTAATCAATATATATATGTTAGCAGTTAATTTAAGAATTTTCGTAGGACCGATGGATGAAGGAGGGATGAACGGTGCGAAGCGTGGTACCTTGGAGTATGCCAGGGGAGTAACCAACTTCGTGATCGCGGCCACGAGTTCCCGATCGTTGAGCATGACGGAACATTTGCATTGTCCATGTGCTGATTGCAGGAACGAGAGACAGTTTCCTGCAAAACAAGTTCACGAGCATCTTCTAACAAGAGGTTTTATGCGTAATCACACATGTCAGGACAATCATGGTGAAGATGAGAATGACAGTGTGGACAATCATGGTGAAGCAATGCACGAAGACAATGTGGAGTCGCCTGGTGACGAAGGTGAATATGACAATCGCGAATCAGATGGTTTGGATCAAATGTTGCGCGATGGGGAGACAGCCTACAACGATGACAAGCAATACGAGAAGTTCAAAGCCATGGTGGAGGACTCAAAAACACCACTTTATCCAGGATGCAACGAGGAACACACCAAGTTACACGTCGTCCTCTCGTTATTGCAGATGAAATCAACCAACGGCTGGAGTGACAAGAGCTTCACAGAGCTTCTGCAGCTGATCGGAGACCTCCTTCCAGCGGGTCATGTATTGCCAGAAACAACATACCAAGCAAAGAAGGTTGTCTGTCCACTTGGGCTGGAAGTGCAAAAAATTCACGCTTGTCGAAATGACTGTATTCTATATCGAGGTAACTACGAAGACTTGGATACGTGTCCAGTTTGCATAGCACCGCGGTATCAGGGTGGAGATAACGATGATGATGCTGACGATGGTAGTGGTGGGCCCGTTCTAAAGAAGAGGAAAGTGCCCGTTAAGGTTGCATGGTATTTTCCTATAATCCCTCGGATTGAGCGCCTGTATGCAAACAAAAAGCATGCAAAGATGATGCGGTGGCACGACGAAGACCGTAAGAAGGATGGGTTGATAAGGCACATTGCCGATGGATCTCAATGGAGAAAGATAGATAGAAAGTACAAAAGGTTTGCATGCGAGATTAGGAATGTAAGGTTTGGTCTAAGCACAGACGGGATGAATCCATTCGGCGATATGAGCAGTCGGCATAGCACGTGGCCAGTGACACTTGTCATCTACAACCTTCCTTCATGGTTGTGCATGAAACGCAAGTATATAATGATGCCACTTCTAATCCAAGGGCCCAAGCAACCTGGCAACGATATCGATGTCTACTTCAGGCCATTGGTAGATGATCTTAAGTTACTATGGGACCGGGGTGTGCAGATGTGGGATGCATACAAAAGAGAGTACTTCACCTTAAGGGCAATGTTGTTCGTTACCATTCAAGATTACCCTGCGGCTGGCAACACATCCGGCCAAACAGTGAAAGGTGGTTGTGCATGTGTGCAGTGCATGCGGGACACAGCAAGCAGGTGGCTGAGGTACTCAGGAAAGACTGTGTATATGTGTCATCGGAGGTTTCTTCCAGCCGGCCACCCGTATCGTAGCAATAGAAGAGATTTCGATGGCACAGTGGAGAAGGGGACAGCTCCAATACACCGTACAGGCAGAGAAATTTTTGAAGAGGTAAAAGATATAGAATGTATATTTGGTAAGGGACATGGCAATAGAAACGCGGTGGGCAAGACTGGTGAGAAGCCTCTTTGGAAGAAGAAATCTATCTTTTGGGAACTACCGTATTGGAAAGATTTGGATGTCCGTCACGCAATTGACGTGATGCACGTTGAGAAGAATGTGTGCGAGAGTTTGATGGGACTCCTGCTAAACATACCCGGCAAGACAAAGGACACGTTAAAAGCCCGGAGAGACCTCGCAGACATGAACATCAGGCCCGAGCTACATCCTCAAGAACGTCCCAATGGTCGCCAGTACCTCCCTCCTGCGTGCTACACCCTTAGTGCCGCAGAGAAAATAAGTCTGTTGGAGTGCCTGCAGGGTGTCCGGGTCCCTTCTGGTTACTCTGCGAACATTAAAAGACTTGTCAACATGAAAGAGAAGAAATTAGTGGGCATGAAGTCACATGATTGTCACGTGCTAATGACACAACTTCTTCCTGTTGCTATTAGAGGCATTTTGCCAGATAAGGTTCGAAACCCAATCGTAAAGCTGTGCTCGTTTTTCAACGCTATATATCAGAAGGTGATCGATCCAAGCACGCTAGACAAGCTCCAAGCAGATGCAATCATTACCCTTTGCCAGCTCGAGATGTGTTTTCCACTATCATTTTTTGATATAATGGTCCACCTCGTGGCACATCTCGTGAAAGAGATAAAGATTCTCGGCCCAGTGTATCTGCATAACATGTGGGCTTTCGAGAGGTTCATGGGGATCATAAAGAAGTATGTGCGTAATAGAGCTCGACCAGAAGGCAGTATCGTAGAGGGTTATGCAACAGAGGAGGTGGTTGAGTTCTGTATCGACTATATGGATTTGCATCCCATTGGTGTGCCGATGTCTCGACACGAGGGCAGGCTACTAGGGAAAGGGACACTAGGGCATAAGGCAATTTTCGCTCCTAGCCTAGAAATATTACGGCAAGCACATTTCGCAGTGCTCCAGCAGTCGGCCTTGGTGGCTCCATTTGTCGACATGCATTTTGATACACTCCGCAGCGAGAACCCAAGCAAATCAGAAGCATGGATAGCTAAGCAGCATAGGTTGAATTTTGGCGATTGGTTACGGAAGCATATCATGGCTATGAATACTGATAGTGACCAGCTGTATGTTTTGTCTCGGGGACCTGCGAGCACAATTCATTCATTCCAAGGGTATGACATTAATGGTTATACATTTTACACGAGAACACAGGATGCCAAGAGCTCGTATCAAAACAGTGGTGTCCGCATAGACGCCTTCGACAGTAATGGTGTAAAACAAACGTACTATGGCTATATAGAGGCAATCTGGGAGCTTGAATATGGACCGCTCAAGATACCACTTTTCCAGTGTCAATGGGTCAAAATTCCAAGTGGTTTGAAGATTGACAAGTACGGAATGTTCCTTGTGGACCTAAACAATGTGGGTTATCAAGACGAACCATTTGTGCTCGCAAACTCCGTAACACAAGTATTCTATGTGAAAGACCCTTCGTCGGTGACTGATCGCCACGTGGCTCTCCATGGAAAGCGGAGCATTATTGGAGTGGAGAATATCATTGACGAGGAAGGCTACGATCAAATCGACGAGCTACCACCTTTCGCGAAGGATATAGAAGAAGGTGAAGAAAGTCAAGAAGACGAAGACGAAGACGAAGACGAACACGAGGAGGAAGCCCCATATGTTCGAAGTGATCATGAGGAAGGAGTAATTGTGATCGACCTACAAGTTGGAAATTGATTGTAATAGACATGAACAAACCAATCTTGGAACTCGAAACCTGTCGTCTTTTTTTACAATTTTATACTACTTACAACCTACCGTCTTTTCACTTATTGAATGATTTTCACTAGATATTCCCAATATAAATAAAAAGAAAATCAAGAACTAAGGCATAAAACGATAAAATCTTTAACCAATCTCCTCTGTTACCGTAAAAACCCCATAAGCGAAGGGCTAAACTAAAGTGGAGAATAGCCGAAAAAAGTTTGCTGCAATGCATATGGTTTGCTGCAATTTTATAGTTCTCCCTAACCAAACCAAACCTGGGTTTATGGGTAATAGGTGCCGGTTTTTAAATAGGAACCGGTACCTATAGGCATAATAGGTGTCGGTTCGTATTAGGAACCGACACCTATTAGGGGTAATAGGTACCGGTTCTTAGTTAGAACCGGTACCTATTACCCCTAATAGGTGTCGGTTCCTAATACGAACCGACACCTATTACCAAATATAAGTATCGGCTTTTAATATATAACCGGCACCTATTTGTCCGCTATATATATCGTCTAATCCAGCGCCGCCATCGCCATCCCCTTAGCTTCCTGGGTCCAGCGCCGCCGCGATCGCCATCCCCCCACCAGCGCCGCCAGCGCCAGGGTCCAGCGCCGCCGCCATCGCCATCCCCTCCAGCGCCGCCAGTGCCTTAGCTTCCTGGGTCCAGCGCCGCCACCATCGCCATCCCCTGCAGCGCCACCGCCCGCCCGCCCGTCCAGTGCCGCCCGCGCCACCGCCGTCGTCAACCTCCAGCTCCTGGGGCCGTGCCCTCCAGCACCTCCGCCGACGACGTCCTCGACCACCGTCCAGCGCCTGGAGCTGTCCCCTCCTCCCGGATCCCCCAAGTCCAGTGGCCGCCGGCGACGCCGCCCCAAGATTACTTTGTAGATTGTCCCTGCAACAGTTTGAGTTGAGAAGACCAACCCCCATCCTGGTACTTAATCTATTCTAGATCCTTCGCATGAAGTTGTTGATTGATACATGTTCTAGTTGAACTGAACTTACCATGCTTACTGTAATACTTGTGTTCTTTAGAAATTAGAGTGTTGGCTGATGAGTTTATTTATACTGTACCCTTGATTTTTAAGGGTAACCTGTTATAGCTATTTGTGATGAAAGGGGTTGCCAATTGTTCCTAACTACCACTAAAACCATCTTGTCAGTATTACAGTTCAATTAATTGGTTTGACAATATACAGGAATGATTTTAAGATCAATTTTCAGTTCTTTACCAAGGCCTCTATGGAATATCCCAGATGAAACCATGTACATTTTTTATAGAATTACATTTTCAGATCATAAGATATTCATAGAGAGTGGCAAGTATCTTTTCTCTTATTTTATAGAATCCATAGATAACTAGATTTTTAAAGTCTGGACTAGATAACAAGTTTTATTTTCACAAGTATATTTGAGCATTATGTCACTATAAACAGGTCATGTTTCTAATAAGCACTACATTTGATATATTTTTTTTATGTATATACAGCAAGAATGGATTTTGAGAAATGTATATATCTGCAATTCTGCAAATGTTCAGAAATAAGAGTAGCTTGAATCAGGGGTGTTATTTTTATAACGAGAGTACATCAATTATTTTTGTGCATTCATATCGACTAACTGATTTCCAGGCATGTTTAATACAAGTGCAGCACTTTGAAATTGGTGATGAAAAAATCTTTTTCCTGCTGACCTATATGGTGAATTAGAAATAGGGCCATGTGAGTATAGTCATACGGTTTATAAGCATCTGTTTGTGATGATAAGTAAAGTAAGGCTTCTTGCCTTCTTGTGTACTGCAATCCTGATTTAGCAACATTTTGGAGGTCTACATTTGTTATTTCATTATCTCGATTTTCGTATTGACCAAATACAACAAATTAATTTAAAAATATGTAGTATCAAAAAAAATATACATAATACATTACAGTTTTTTTGTAGTTCACTTTGTTGTTCATTACCTTCTCAAAATTGACACACCCATCTTAACATGTGGTTAAGGTAGTAAGGTGTTCTAGTGAAGGTTTCAAACTATTCAGCTTTTAATTATGGATTCTGTTAATTTAGATGGCATGTTGTATAGCTTTAATAGTTTTTTTTCTATGAAGACTCTTCTCTTTTTTTTTTAAAGGTGTGTAATGAACTAGTAAATTTAATTACCTTTTTAAATTTTTGGATTGAACGGCTGCTGAGATGAACTTTGATGAACTAGTCTTTTGTGTGATGGTGTATGTTTGCTTCTGTTGATACTGATTGCTCTTGCTGCTGCTGATTACTGCTAGTGCTGCTGTGTGCTGATGCTGCTGCTGTGTGCTGTTTCTGATGTTTGCTGGTGATGCTGCTGCTATTTGGTGATGATGCTATTTGAACCGCCTCAAAAAGGAATTGTTGGTTATCATCCGACGACAACTTTTCATCCAATAGCACCTTAACAAGGTTGCCTGGACGACTCATCTTTTTCTTTTTTACCACGGGAAGGACGTGTAGAGAGAGGCAGCCAAGCGAGGAGAGGGAGAGGTGGGCAGCAGCAACGGGGGATAGACGGGAGGGGGAAGGGAAGGTTGGCAGGGGATGGTGGGAAAGATCGGCATCGTGCAGGGCGTGCATGGCAGGGAGCGCGTGGAGAGAGATCGGTGCGGCATTGGGGCAGGGAGCGCGTTGAGGGAGATTGCGCGTGGGCTGGGTGGAGGAGCGATCTTTTTTCGCACGGCGACGGTGGAAAAACAGAGATTTTGGTTGGTAGCTTAATAGAAGGGTTCACTTTTAGTTTTTGAAATTAAATTTAGGCTTTTTCTTAAAGAGATGAGTTTTTTTACTTTCTATTTTCAATTTACAAAACCCAACAACAAAATTTTGAAGGTGGATTATTGTTGGTGATGCTCTAAGAGAAAAGTTGAGGCAACAAGTCTATTTAATTACCATTTTTAAACTTGATTAAAAAGAAGGTTGGGTCCTACCTCAACAAAAATATATTTTTTTAGTAAAATTTAAATGATAGAAATATAATTATTCTAGAATAGAGAATAGAGGTAGTACTTAAGAAACATGCATATTGCTAATCAAACGGGAAGTGAAGGGAACTCGCGTCGCGATCTCCTTGCGCGTTTGTGAAGCTGTCGCTCCGGCCCAGCCGACGAATCCCAGCGTAAACCATACGTAGGGGTATTTACTTTCTAGCTTAAATAAGTTGTGCTATGTGCTTAGGATTTCATGGTCCTATTTGTACTATGTGTTCACATTTTTCTCTTCATGCTGCATGCAAAATTAACAGTTTTTTTATAGAGATATTTGTCTATTTGTTTATAGAGATGCAAAATTACCTTGTGTATCTGCAATCCCCCCTTCAGCTTCCTTTTTGCTTTTACTCATTCTACATGTATCTTGACAATAGGCCTGCCTTAACCTCCTTAACCTCCTTTAGTTTTTATTTAGAAAATGTCACGGGAACAAGATAATAATAGGCCTGCAAATTCTGGACAAAGCGATGGTGGTAATGTTAGCCCAAGTGTCTTTCTAAACATAAACCAGCCCGGTGATAATCACGATAACATGGAGGTAAATTCGCCCAGCTGAAACAAACAAATTTTTAAATTAGGTTAATTTATACCGTTCGCCCATACGAGAGCTGACTAATTTATATCGTTCTTTGAAGGAGGTTAATCCTTCCGCCACTGTGAACTCTGGGGACACTGCCACTTCATCGTCAAGAAGGAGTAGAGGTCCAACCAGGATGCCCTCAGGCCTTTACACTATCACAGCGCTAGATCCAGATGGGAACCCTGTAGCTCCCGCATCAGTACTCACCCCATATTCCAATGCTATAGGCGCCATCGTGAAGGATGACATCCCTATAAAGTACCGATACTGGAAGACCAGTGATCCAGATCAATTGGACTGGAAGGTACCAGACAGAGACAAGGACCTTGCGTGGGACAAGTTGAAGCGGACATTCCAGTTCCCCACAGGTTCAGAACAAGTCGCAAAGCGGAGGGCCCTTGAGAGGATGAGCATCAGCTTCAGGAAGTTCAAGGCAGACCTTACCAAAAAGTTTGTGAAGCGGGGGCTGACACCCAATTTTGAAGATCCCAATTATCAAAGGTGTCGCCTTTTCTGGGATGACTTTGTGGCGTACAGAACGTCAGATCAGGCAAAGGAGGTTAGCGAAAGGAACCAGGCCAATGCGGCCAAAAACCTGTACCCTCATCGTCTCGGCCGTAGCGGATATGCTCAGAACGTAGACAAATGGCAAGCGAGGGAAGATGAGCTGTTGGAAAAGGGAATCGAGTTCGAGACAAAGGACTGGTGCCAACGAGGCAAGAATTACCAATATGCCCGAGGGGCAACACTCTCGGATACAGGCGAGTTGGTACACAAGGGTCCCCAATCGCAAGAACTGTCACGAAGGCTCCATGATGCCCATCAGAAGTCTTCCGAGGGTACTTTTGTTCCGAACCGGGAGAAAGATGAGCTGACACTTGCTTTGCAGAACGCTGAGCATCCGGGACGCACAAGAGGAGTAGGCCTAGTGCCATGGAGGGAAGGTTTTCCTGAAGACAGACATAGGTACCGGTCTCGAAGTTATAGAAATTCCATGGACCAGTCAGAAGAGATAAGGCAACTGAAGGAACGAATGGTGAGGATGGAGGCACTGCTAATGGCGGCGGGCCTCGAAAGGCAGGATGGGGGTGATGCTGATGCTGGCCGTGTAACCAGTCCAGCTGGAAGGAAAAGCAGTTGCGCTTCAACTGAGGTTCCTCAAGAACCGGACATGGCTCGTCACCCTGTGGACGCCATCACTGTACGTACTGCATGTAGGCTGCATGTGCCAGTTCAAAACCTCACTATAGAGGTGGCACGTGGTATGGCACATCCTGTAGTGGAGGGGGGAAGCATACACGGTAAACCGATACCATCTGGCTATTCAAGGGTTGAAGTGGAGGACGTGTCGCGTAGATACAGGGCTTTTCAGCTTGAGTTTGCTCCAGAGGAGGGGGTGAACACCCTTGGAGAAGCTGTCCACAACATTATACTGTGGCGCAAACGTTTCATTGTCTTTCCTTCAGGAGATGGTGATGACGAGCCAAGCGATGGTGGGTCTAGCTCTGAAGGACTTGCTGTCTCCCCCCGAAGGATGCCAACTCCACCACCGTTGCCACGTAAGAGCCCGTCTCCTCAACCGGCACAACAATCTCCTCCAAAGGCAGCACATCAGAGCTTATCTTCTTTAGACCAGCCAAAAAAGAGGCGGCGCCTGATTAAAACTTCAGAAATGTCTGAACCACCATCTATGAAGAAGACCAAGAAGGCCTTATTTCCTAATATGTCGGAGCCTTGCTTGAATGAAAAAAATGAGATGGGTGAGAGCATATCATCCGAACCTAGACGTAAAATGGACAAAACAAAGGAGCCGACAAATCCGAAAGTGCCAGTTGCAGTACAGGACCACTTCCTTCGCATGGCAAGGCCACCAGCCCCGAAGAAACCTATTTCAGACTTCCAACGCACGGTCAGGAAAAAAAAATTACAAGCATTTTCGAAGGAAGAGTTCGCGAAAGATAAGGCCAAGAAGATTGAGCAAGAATTTTTACAAGGTGCAGGGCTGAAGAGTTTGTCTGATGTGGACAATATTGCGATGGCCCCGTTGGCAGCTAAGTTCAAGTTCGGTGATCCCTTGACTACCGATGAATATCGCAATGTCGTTGCCAATTGTACTCAGATGAGAAGGATGGAAGAGTGGTACTTACAGATGGCAAAGGAAGGTAAGGAGACGTTCGCCGTTTTTTACAGGGACGAGGACTTTCATCACGAGGATGGTATAATTTGGGTCCCATTTGAAGAACTATTTCAACTATACAATCTGAGAGAGCTAGACGTATCGCTACTTCAGTTATGGGCATTGTAAGCATACTTCACCCCTCGCTAGTTTTTTTAAGCCGATATCCTCGTTGATGTCTAACTTGATTTTTTATGCAGAATGGGGACGCTTGAATGTAGAGCAACCCATAACAAAGTAGGATTCCTCGATCCAGCGGTTGTCAATTCCACTAGGATTCATGAAGGCCCGCAGTCCCAGAAAATGGTGCTGGACTACCTGTACAACTCCTTTGTCAAGCTTCAGGAGATGAATACAATCCTTTTGCCCTACCACTTTAGGTAAGTGTGGCATTTATCGTTGTACCTCGCATTAGTACATAAAGATATTAATTGCTCTCTCCCTTTGTATGTAGGCCACCTCACTGGATCCTTCTTGCGATCCATCTAAACGATTCCAAGATTGTCGTCATGGATGGTTTGAGAAAACCGCGAGAAGTTTTTCAATCTGTCATTGACATCCTAAATAAGGCACTTCTGAAGTATAAGAAGAAGTGTGTTCGACACGCTCCATGTGCAAATACATTCCGGGTTTGCTGCCACCCCTGGTGCTCACGCCAGGATCAGGGCACGAGCACATGTGGGTTCTACGTGATGAAATTTATGTGGCTTTTCATGGACGACAACAACTGGAACATTACGGATTCTGAGGTTCGCCAATTTTGTTTAGACGTAAATACACATTTCCAAACACATAGTACGTTTTCACATCTTCTATCCTTCCATTTGCAGAAATTAAAGCTTCCGACGAGTAAATTGCTGCCACATGTTTGCTTTGCCCTCGCTGAACAACTCTGTGGATTCATCTTCCAACATGTCATCTCGTCGAATGGCGCATATCACATTTCAAGAGCTCCAGATGGGCTACTGGGTTTCATTGAGGCTGGTGGCCCTAGTGACACTGTAGACAGTCGTTCAACGACAAAGGATAAGCAGACTTAGAATTAGTGAGCAGAATGTAGCTTTCTAGGTATCTTGTAGATTGGTTATTTCGATTGATGTCTCGAACATGAATTAAGTGTATCTATTTGGTTAATGTTTATCTATTTGTTTTCTTGAACACTTATCTACTCATGTGTCATGTGTTAAGTTTCTCTAGCTAATATTTTTATCTCTCAAAGTAACAGGTGATCTCCTGGACTAGGTGTAGCATGGATGAGGCCGGTATCGTCGTTGTTGTCCCTGGAATCCACAGGTGAGCATGTGTAACTAAAATTTTCATAGGAGTACGAGTTTAGAGCATTTGAGATGTTGTAGAGCTCAAGCGATTTTTTGTTCAAGTCTCCTGAGATGTGTAACACATCTGGTCGCCGCCTTCGTGTGGTTTGACGGGCACGTCTCAGGCTGAAGTTGACTGGCACGCTGAGTCCCAGCAATATCTCCTATGTTCTCTACTCGAGCTTTGGGTTTTATATGTTAGGCCTTGTGAGACTAATTAATTTAGAGCATTTGAGATGTTGTAGAGCTCAAGCGAATTTTTGTCAAGTCTCCTGAGATGTGTAACACATCTGGTCGCCGCCTTCGTGTGGTTTGACGGGCACGTCTCAGGCTGAAGTTGACTGGCACGCTGAGTCCCAGCAATATCTCCTATGTTCTCTACTCGAGCTTTGGGTTTTATATGTTAGGCCTTGCGAGACTAATTAATTATAAATTAATGATTGCTTTTGGTGGTTAATACTTGAAAAAACACATATATAGGAGTATAGAGGAGTAGGACTTATGTGAATCTTTTTGAGATATTGTATAATAATGAGGTAATTTAATGTTTTATAAGTAATTTAGTTTATACTGTCCAGTAAATACAGTAAGTAATTTCCATTTAAGAAGGGTAGAGGAATCAAAACACATGTGGTTATTCGGAATGAACAATCCTGAGAGGGAGGGGAGAGAGAAACTTACGGACATTCCTGAACCCAAGAATTCAAAATAACAAGTTCCTCTTTACCCAGAAAAAAAGAACCACTTAGAATAGCCAAACAGATTATATTTGTCGAGAAATGCAAAATGATATGGAAATGACCCTCATTATCTATTTTGGCCAATTGTATTATTTCTTTGCGTATTCCTATAGGGGGTTTTTGTACATGTGTATTCGGTTTCTCTTTTATCATTTCGTCGAAGATATTGGTTCATTGCTCGTAGATTCTTTTGGGGTGCAAGACATGAAAGTAGTATAATTGTGGCCAGGAAAACATATTATAGCGTATTCTCTTCATCTATCTGAACAGGTCGTTATTTAGATTTATAGTATATACTATAGTATAGATTGAGTTTTTTTTGAACGGAGTATACATTGAGTTTTTTTTACTGTGCTGTGCTGTTTCACTAATTGTTTTCCCAACTGTGCTGTTTCTCACCAACATATGGAGAATTCTGAAATCAACCACGCATAACTTTTGTCCTGTAGTATATGAAGCAAAAAGCTTAGATTCCGTGCCTATGCACCCAGTTCTGTTCGATTTTATCTTTGGCATCTGCAATTTCACTTGTTCTATCTTGTGTATTGCAAAATCAAGGTGTCACAATCACCTTCTCTAATAGAACCCACCCTTGAGAAGTTGATTTGCACGATTTTACTATGTATATTGCACCATGAACTGTTTGGCTGCCAATAAAGGTTAACACTTCTTTCTTTTTTTCGAATAGAGAGATCAAAGAAGGCTCAACAAATCTAGTGCTTTGAAAATAGATTGGAAAAGCAGAATTGTGTAAAAAAAACAGAGTTGCAAAATATATTCTTCTATGAAAAATTGAAGGACTAGCATGCATCTTTGCTTGCAGATATCATCACTGCATATGTTTAAGCTTCTGTTACAATTATTGTTGATTGCTTATCATGTACCATTTTACTACTGTTTTCCAGAGTGGCATATAATTTTTCTAGACCTAGAGCTAGAATAGTATGTTGAGAAAATGAAAAATAGGAATAGAACTTCAGAAATAGGAATAGAATAGTAGTAATATGAACTGATGATTGAGTTTTAAGCTGAAGAATACTACACTAACTTTTTAGCAATTGATTTATCTGAATATATGAATCGATGTGGCAATATGCTTCCAGTTAAGTTCCTATGATTTTTGGGTTTCGTTTCGTACAGATAGATAAATGAATGTGTGGGCGGCAATGTGCTTAGTTGGTGTGGTCCTTCCTGTGAACCGGAAAAGCTTAAGGCCCCCTTTTAAAACCGAGTAGAACATCGGAATTTTGGATAATTTGAATCGTATGGAATATAATCCTAAAGAGCACATTGAAAGACGGATTGATTCCTTTCGATTTCTTTTAAATTCTTATCAAACGGGTTATTTTTATGGAATTCTGGAGGATGGTAAGCACACGATCTCACCTCATTTCTTGTGCATGTGTCTTCAATTCGGGCATATTACTGTGTGCCAATCAAATGACCAATCAAACGACAATTTTATTTTATTTTTAATCCCACATGAATTTAACAAGAATGGCATTTTATTTATATGTTTTTTCTATCCTTGTGGTAATCCTGCTATTCAAAGGAGGAGCAAGTAGCTGTGTACAGAATTAATTATATTGTGTCATGATCCATGTGCCCCACATACTAAAACTGGTGTTTGCCACTTCAATGCATCACTACCTCAAGAGCATGCGTCTGCTCCTAATAATGTTATATGTATATTTATCCCAGAAATTGGACATATTTTCATTATCTCATGAGAAAACATGACCTATAAGATAGTATCAAAAGCAGCTCAATATTTCTCATCTACTAGCTCCTGAGGGGGAAAAATAGGTCCATCTATAAAATGCAAATTTATCCAATTTAATGCAGAGCTGTAGACACTCTGTTTCCTACCGATATTTCTTATAAACATTGTGTAACCATTAGATCCATGTACTACCTTGTCTTTATAAAGACTGGAAACATGCTGAATGAACCATAAAAGAATTATTGTTGATTGCTTATCATGTACCATTTTACTACTGTTTTCCAGAGTGGCATATAATTTTTCTAGACCTAGAGCTAGAATAGTATGTTGAGAAAATGAAAAATAGGAATAGAACTTCAGAAATAGGAATAGAATAGTAGTAATATGAACTGATGATTGAGTTTTAAGCTGAAGAATACTACACTAACTTTTTAGCAATTGATTTATCTGAATATATGAATTGATTTGATTCCTGTGAACTATATGTGAGACATAAATACTGTGAAATGTGCGAATATGTGAATACTTGTGGTGAATATGTGAATATGTGAATATCTGTGAATCTGAGTTTCAGGAAATATATTCTGACGAATTGCATACAGAAATTATTTTTTTTTTGCCTCAAGACTATAGGTGCCGGTTCTCCGATACCAATTGAAACAAATAGGTGCCGGTTCATAACAAGAACCGGCACCTATTCCTTTCTCCGCCCGAACCGGCACCTATAATCTATAATTGAGACGATATACGACTAATAGGTGCTGGTTTTTGTTCAACCGACACCTATTATGCCGACACTGATGAACGTTTTTGTAGTAGTGAAAACTCATAGGCCTATAAGGAATCCGCTAAAATTTGACGTGCACACAAGAAATTTCCTCTTTTTTTTAGGAAAATGCTGCCAAGCATTGACGCAACGGCTAATTTTATAACTTTTTGAAAATAATTACAAAATTACATATAAAAAAGCACGAAAATTAAATCATTTGTAACCAGGCTAAACTAACTTTTCTGAGGGAATCTCTCATCCTACAGCTATCTAGGATAATATTTTCTTTGAAGGACCTCGTCCATCTAAGTATAGTTGGCCTGACATTTTGAAACATACGTGCATTTCTCTATTTGTACCAGCGTGCTATTATACAGATTTACTTTGTTTTCATATGGTGAGCTATCTTCATATTTGTAATGAGTCCCTGAACATATAAATGCACATGCACGTACGTTTATTTTTTCCTCTTTTCTTTTAGGCATTCATGTTCCAAATCTACTACCAATAATCTATAGGTTTTGAAACTTGTTTAATTACTTCCTTAGGTGGATGTCCAGGTGTTCTTCTTATGCTAGTGCACTGCTACAGATTTGATTTTTTTTATAGGCCTCGTTAGGTTCCAAGCAGGCCATAAATGGTCATGCATGCAAAAACCGGTCCCCTGGGGCCGGTTCAAAGACCACACACGATAATGGGCGTATTATCGCGTGTGGGTCTCTTAAGGCACCGCCTGAGACGTTGGATGCGATCGGTTAAGAGGCCCGTACGCGATAATATGCCCATTATCGAGTGCGGGCGACTCAAGCGGACCGCATGTGATGATCGGCGCCATATTAGGTCCCCAGCCCGAGCTGCAACCATTCAAACCCGATGTTTATCTCTCCAAAACTTAGAAAAAACAGGAGGAGGTTTTCAACTTCAAATCTTTGCTTGGCATCCGTATAAAAGGTTTCATGCTTACATTCCTCTTTTATTTGCCTCCATTTATTTAAATTTTCATCGGTGAAATGCGACGAATTTCGCACTTTTGCAAATGGACTTTTGTAGGCTATTTTTCTATTTTTTAGCTTAAATGTATTGTTCGCATGGCACAATTTTACAAGTATTTACTAGTGCATACTACTTTAATGTAATATTGGTTTAGTTTGCCTCCATTTATTTCAATTTTCATCGGTGAAATGCGACGAATTTTGCACTTTTGCAAATGAACAATTGTAGGCTTTTTTTAGCTTAAATATATTGTTTGCATGGCAAAATTTGAAAAGTATTTACTAGTGCATACTACTTTAATTTAGTATTGGTTTAGTTTGCCTTCATTTATTTCAAATATCTTCGGTGGAATTCGACGAATTTTGCAGTTTCGCAAAATGTATTATTGTAGGCAATTTTTTCTATTTTTAGTTTAAATACAATGTTATTGGAATCACTAGTGCATGAAGAGTAATCTATTGTAGGTTTAATTTTTAGGAGATATTTTTTTCATATTATGCAATAAGATTCGTTAGAAATGTTTTTTAGGAGATGGATCGGGCATGGATGTACAAGACACGAAGAACTCATCCGACATTCATGAAGGAAACATCTAAATTTGTTGATCAAACAAAGGCACATGCTTTGAGGGAGAATAGAAGAGACATTTTTTATTCATGCTTTGATTGCAAGAATGAGAAAATGTTGAAAGACCCAGAGAAAATTTTGGGGCATATAGTGGAGCGTGGATTTAAGGATGATTAAAAGGTATGGACCTATCACGGGGAAGTCGACGTTTCTGATGAAGAGACTGGTGATAATTGCTTTGATGAGGTAGAAAATTTTATAATTGAAGACATGTCCCAAGAAACGATGCTGGAATTTGGTGGCTCTGGTATTAACGATTAAGAGGCTGATTTTGATCTGGAGGATATATTGCGGCACGCTAAACCAGATGTCCTAACTGGTACAACTAGAGGGTTGGACAATTGAGAAGTGTTGCAAAAATCAGCGAAGGACCTTCTTTACGACGAATCCAAGGGATGTGACAAAGATTATACGATGCTGCGTTCTGTGCTTGAACTTCTCAGTTTGAAGGCCAGGCATGGATGGTCGGACATTAGCTTCAATGATTTGATGGATCTCTTGAGAGTTATGCTTCCTAAGCCTAACTTGTTGCCATCCAACACGTATCAAGCAAAAAACTGATATGTCTATTATCTCTAGGTGTTCAAAAGATCCATGCATGAGTAAATCATTGCATATTGTACCGCAAGGAATACGCTGATTTAGACAGTTGCCCAACATGTGGGACGAGTCGATACAAAACGGGTAACAGAGCCTCTCATAGTGAGGTTGTCGCCCAAGATTCCTCAATGGATAGAAAGAAAAAGATTTCGGCCACGGTGATGTGGTACCTACCAATGAAAGATCGCATGAAGCGACTGTTTTCAAACTATACCGACGCCGAGTTGATGAGATGGCATCAAGAGAACCGAAAGACGGATGGTATGATTCAACATCCCGCCGATGCTCGACAATGGAAAACCATTGATGCAGTACATCCGAAATTTGCAAAGTATCCGAGAAATGTAAGGTTTGCTTTGAGCACAGACGGAATAAACCAATTCGGTGACTTAAGTAGCTCACACAGCACCTGGCCAGTTCTACTCACCATGTACAACCTTCCTACATGGATTTGTCAGAAGCGAAGGTATATTTTGTTGACTATTCTTATACAAGGGCCAAAACAACTTGGGATCGACATAGGTGTGTTTCTTGAACCTTTGATGGAGGACATGGAAAATATGTGAAAAGAAGGGTTACGAGAGTGGGATGAATATCGCAGGGAATACTATACTCTGTGTGCCATCATATTCATTACCATCAACGACCTACCGGCGAACTTTTCAGTACTCTCAGACCAGATTAAAGGGAAGACTGAATGTCTCATCTGTCTAGACAACACGTCGTACAAGTACCTAGCATCCTCAAGCAAGATAATGTACATGCGTCATCGTCGATTCTTACCACAGAGACACAAGTACCGTGCGATGGCCAGATTATTCGACAAGATAGTAGAGAATGATCTTGCCCCTCAAACATGATGTGGTACTGCGGTCTTCGACATGACAAAGAATATTAAGGTCGTGTTCAGGAAGGGAAAGAAGAAGGCAAGCAAGAGGAAGAAAGCAACGAATCAGGATAATACTTTGCCTTTCAAGAAGCACTCAATCTTTTTCAAGTATCTGCCATACTAGAAAGACCTAGAGATTCCTCATGCCATTGACGTAATGCATCTTGAAAAGAAAGTGTTTGACAGCACCATCGGCACTTTACTAGACATCCCGAGTAAGACAAAAGATGGACTGAAGTCACATACTGACCTGGTAAATTTGGACATAAGGCATGGCCTTCACCCAAAAGAGTTGGCTAATGGAAAGATTAAGATTCCACCGGCATGGTACTCAATAACACTAGAAGAGAAAAAGGCTTTCTATAGATGCTTGCATGATTTGAAAGTCTCTATTGGTTTCTCATCGAACATCAGGAAATTTGTATCAATGAAAGATTTGACTATCTCTGGATACAATGCTTATGACTGTCATAAGATGTTAATTGTCTTTCTCCCTATTGCTATAAGAGCGGTCAAGCTAGTTCACACTAAGGTAGTGATAACAAAATTGTGATACTTTTTCAATCAAAATTCATAGAAGGTTTTTGATCCAAAGGAATTAGGATCCCTTCAAACATTTGCAGTCAAGACAACATGCCAGCTAGAGATGTATTTTCCTTCATCTTACTTCAATATGATGGAGCATCTGATTGTCCACATCGTCCCTTAGATTATCGAACTTGGTTCCCTATACCTACATCAAATGTGGGCATACAAGAGATACATGTCGGTTCTGAAAGGGTATGTCCACAATCGTGCTCATCCGGAGGGATCAATGATAGAAGGGTACACAACTGAAGAGGTGGTTGAGTGCTGTATAAATTACATGAAGGATGTCACTTTCATTGGGATACCCCCGGCTCTACACAAGGGGAGGTTAACTGGGAAGGGGACCGTAGGCAAGATATGTTTCTATGATAACGACTACAAAGTTGTAGCGGATGCACATACAAGCGTGCTGCAACAGCTCGCCATCGTCAAGCCATACATTGAACAACACATGAACGAGATCAGAGCCTGCAACCCTGGACGACCCGCTACTTGGATCTCAAAAGAACATAAGCGCAAATTTCCTCAATGGTTAAAGGATCAAAACCTGCTGTTTGGTGAATCCTTGAGGAAATAACTTTGCAAAGGCTAACGAATGGCCCATCTAGCCTCGTGACCTCATGGCAAGGGTACGACATCGGCGGATATACGTTTTACACGATAAGGACAAGAAAAATGCAGCTAGAATAGTGGAGTTCGTGTCGAAGCGTTCGACACAACAGGCGAGAAGAAGTTGTACTATGGGATCATACAAGAAATTTGGGGAGTTGACTACGAAGAAGCGTTCGATATGATGGAGCATCTGATTGTCCACATCGTCCCTCAAATTATCGAACTTGGTCCTCTATACCTACATCAAATGTGGGCATACGAGAGATACATGTCGGTTCTGAAAGGGTATGTCCGCAATCGTGCTCATCCGGTGGGATCAATGATAGAGGGGTACACAACTGAAGAGGTGGTTGACTGCTGTATAAATTACATGAAGGATGTCACTCCCATTAGGATACCCCTGGCTCTACACGAGGGGAGGTTAACTGGGAAGGGGACCATAGGCAAGAAACATTTCTATGATAACGACTACAAAGTTGTAGCGGATGCACATAGCAGCGTGCTGCAATAGCTCGCCATCGTCGAGCCGTACATTGAACAACACATGAACAAGATCAGAGCCTGCAACCCTAGACGACCCGCTGCTTGGATCTCAAAAGAACATAAGCGCAAATTTCCTCAATGGTTAAAGGATCAAAACCTGCCGTTTGGTGAATCCCTTGAGGAAATAACTTTGCAAATGCTGGCGAATGGCCCATCTAGCCTCGTGACCTCATGGCAAGGGTACGACATCGGCGGATATACATTTTACACGATAAGTAAGAACAAGAAAAGCGCGGCTCAGAATAGTGGAGTTCGTGTCGAAGCGTACGACACATTAGGCGAGAAGAAGTCGTACTATGGGATCATACAAGAAATTTGGGAACTTGACTATGAACTAAACATCCAGATCCCTGTGCTTCGATGCCAATGGGTGAAAGACACAATAGGCGTATCCCTGGATTACTATGGCCTTACGGTTGTGGAACGTAGTAAACTAGGCCACGAGGATGATCCTTGGGTCCTTGCTGAGCGTGTTGCACTGGTTTTCTATGTGAAGAACCCTTCTGACGAGAGGATGGACATTACTGTACCCGAAAAGCAACACATTGTTGGTATTTACAACATTGAAGACACGTCTGATTACAACCAATACGATGACATACAACTATTCATCAATCTTCCTAACCGGATCAAACGCATAGAGCGAACCCTTAACGAAGAGAGCTTTTCGCATGTGCGGGCCGATGGTGTTGCGAAAAGTGTGAAATGTTAGTTTGCTTTTGTATTGATTTTGTTTGGAACACGTATGTATAACACGATGTATTCCGTATTGGAGGGACATTTCACTTCCTGTTATGTTGTGGTCCAATGAGTTGACATGTACTAAATTTGTGTTGGATTAAAAATCAGTTAAAAATTGTATTTTAAAATGTGCATCAAAAGTCCCGGGGCAAATCTTATGCTTTTTTAATAAACAAAATGTTCAAAATCAACGAGACTTTCAATTTTAAAATAAAAAATTTACAAAGAAAGAAATAGAGATAAAGAAAAAAATTATAAAAGATAAAGAAAAAACATGTCAAATTTTTGATAAATAACTGCACAACCTTTTTTTATTTGAATTTTAAAATGTAATATTTAAAATTTTGTACTATTAAAAAGAAATTTGAAATTTATTTTTGCATGCGGTCCACCTAAATGGCCCGCAATGAAAAATCTAATATTCGTGTGGCCCCTTAAGCTAACCGCACGGAAAGACATCATCACGTGCGGGCGGTTTTAGCAGCCCACACGAAAAGATATTTTCACGTGCGGGTGCTTAAGTCGCTCGCATGCGATGATGTGGCAGGCTACATAAGGCGCGCGCGGGACTTGGAAATTTTCCAAGTCTCGAAGCTCAAGCCCTAGCGCCGCCAGGCTGCCGAAATCGTCGTCGTCGGCCTCCACCCTCATCCACTGCTAATGCCGATGCTGACACCGCCGGGCACACGCCTAGATCCGCTGCCTTCGACTTCCTCTCCAGTCGACGCGCGCCGAGCTAGCCTCCACCGCCGCCACCGCCGACCTCTCTAAGCCGACGGCGACGACGCCAATGGAACCGGCAACGCCGCCGCTTCTTCTATACCACCGCCATCGACCATCCCACCGACCTCTACTGTTGGCCTCACCGCCGACCCCACGCGCCCTCACCACCGACCCCGCTTTGCCGTCGTCACCGCACCCCGCGCGCACGCCATCACCCCGGCCTCACCGCCGACCCCGTGCCCCATGACTGCCGACCCACCAGCCGTCATCACCGCCGACACAATGCGCGGTCACCACCATCCCAACCAACCCCGCGCGCCGTCACCGCCGACGCTGCACCGGTATTTTCTAAAAAATATTTCGTGAGATGTGGAAAATTGTGTGATGTGATGATATGAAAAATATCCCTGTGAGATGTGATGATGTGAAAAATATATTTGTTTAGACATAAATTTGATTTAGACATTTATTTGTTGTGACATATATTTGTTTAGACATATATTTGATTTAGACGCTAATGAAATTTGTTTAGACGCTAATTAAATTTGATTTAGACATATATTTGATTTAGACACTAATTAGACATATATTTGATTTAGACGCTAATTAAATTTGATTTAGACATATATTTGTTTAGACATATATTTGATTTATACATATATTTGGTTTAGACGCTAATTAAATTTGATTTAGACATACATTTGATTTAGACGGTAATTGGACATATATTTGATTTAGAAGCTAATTAAATTTGATTTAGATATATATTTGTTTAGACATACAATTTGTAATGTGCTAATTAAATTTGAGATGCAAAATTTGCACATGTGAAGAATGACCATACAACAAATGTCAAACGACAAAGTTCCCTCCGAGGCACCTGTAGCAAATGCCAGAAATGAGGCGGCGTCTAGCAAGGATTCATGACGCACCCCTAGCAACCTTTTGCGGTAAAAATAGCGCAAATGGTCCCTGCTCCCGAGGAAGACTCCGACTATATACCTATCAAGCAGGAAGTAAGTCCAGAAGTTTGGCATCCCAATTTTTATACCTATCGAGATCGTAGGTGTCTAATGGTGTGTTCGTGCAGATGGCTACTCGGCGTCACTCAAAAAGAAAGGCCATCCAGACTGTCGCTAGAGCTGAAGTAGAGATGGAAATAGCCACATTGGGGCCAGAGTGTATGGACACGTCTGCAAGTGCAGGAGGACGTGCAAAGAAAAGATGTGGTGAGAGAAGGTAAGAACTAGTTGTCGAAGGAAACATACTACATATCCACTCTGAACGCAGATAGGAAGCCTGTCGAGCCAAGACACGTGATGGCCAAGTTTAGCAACACATGCGGGATTGTGGCCAAACTTAACGGGCCACTAAATGTTGAGAAGTGGAAGCAAGTGGACCCAAACATTAAGAATCTAATGTGGAATGAGCTGCAAAAATACCTAGTCTATCCACCTGGTTCAGAGGTTATGGGAAGGGCGTATGCCTTGAAGACAATGTCTCATCGGTGGAGACAGTGGAAGTCAGATATGAACACGTACTTCGTTCAGGAGAACAAGTCTCCATTCAAAGAGTACGGCAATATCTCGCAGGTCGAATGGGATAAGTTTGTCGGGAAGATGACAATAGCATAAGCATTGGCAAGGAGGAAAAAGATGTTCGATATAGCGAAGAAAAATAAATATCCGCACCGATTGGGGTCAAGTGGATACGACAGTCACGTCGACCAATGGCAAGCTATAAAAGAAAAGTTTGCAGCTCAAGGCAAACCATTGTTGGTCAAACCTTTACAGGAAAGGACGAAAAACTAGGTATGGGCACGAAGCACGGGGCAAGTCACCGAGGAGGGTGAGATGCTTTTCAAGACTCCAGATATCGAGCAGGTGACCTCGTCTCTATAACAGATCATCGAGAAGGAGAAAACAGGGGAGTTCATCGCCAAAAGGGAGAACGACCAACTCACAGCAACATTGGGCAACCCTGAACACTCCGGAGGGTCAAAGGTAAATCGTCAAGGAGTAGTTGGAAGGTAGGATTTCCACAGGAAGCCCAAAGTTATAGGAAGCGGGACAAGTACAAAGAGAAGATGTGAGAAGACATAGCCGCACAAGTGACACAACATTTCTACTCTCTAGCGGCTCAAAATCCCATAGCCTTTCCAAACATATTTCCCCAATCAGAGCAGACTGTGCAAATGCCGAACAGTGTCGGGTCGGTTGAGAAAACTCCCTACCCCGTGGATCTTATTACCAGACTGACACTGTGCATTCTTGTCGTTCGATAGGCAGAGCAGGAATGACGAAGGAGGTTGGAATTGGATTAGTGATACCAAGAAGACAGTTGCACAATACTCCAATTCTGGACGACTACGCAAGGGTGCAAGTGGCAAAGGTTCATGTCGAGCATAGCTCGTTGGAGCTAGACATCCCAACACCAGAGGGGATAGAACTCCTCGGAGATGTAGTGAACCAGTTCATATGTGGCATCATCGAGACATCATCCTAACCGGACAGCCACCGTCAACGACCCCAACTCCATCGGCATCATTGACAGCTGCACCTCCAGCACCGTCATCCCCGCCAAGATCGCCTACCCCACCAAGATCACCTTCCCCACCAAGAGCACCTTCTTGTTAACAGCAAAATTTGGTAAAGTTACGCCAACAATTAAGGGTGGATCCGAGGCGGATTTGAAGGAATAAGACGGTTTCCAAGAAAATACAACGCATCGGCTGGAGCCGTATCGACCGGTATGGAATCGGACTCGGGCAGCCGATACAGTAAACCTGAATCGGACTCAGTTGAGCCGATACGGGTAGCATAGCTTCGTGTTGACTTCGGAGAAAGACTTGAAGATGTTGCCAACTAGGAATTGAGTCCGGATAAGACAATTGTATCTATTAATTAGGAATAAGAGTTAGTTTCATTTTTATAATATTGTGGTAAGAGTCCACCTAGGACTTGTTTGCTTAGGCAAGTTGTGAATAGTGTCCGACAAGGACAAGGTTTGTACATACGGGTATAAATATAAGCCTGAAGTCTATGTAAAAAAATAACAACAGTTCAATCAACACTTTCGGTGCATCGCCACAATTTCCTTTTCGTTTTCTCGACGAGTTCGTGCTTCGAGTTTGTCAGCTAGAGGTATGGCTTGTTAAATTACCACATAACTTAGCCAATCTAAGTCGATGGCTGATTTAGCCGTATCAGTTAGGCCTTATCTAAGGTTTTGTTGGTATCGGCTAAATCAGCTTATTAGCCTAGATTGGCATAAGGTATCTATCACCCTAAAAAACATGCAAAGGCTTGATTGTCTAGCCCTAGTCCTAATTAGAACCATGATCTCTAGCCTGTCTCTTGCTTGCAATAGAGGTAGCATTGGAGTTTCAGCCAATTTTATTTGATATAGTTGTTTAGTCGTGTTTACATTCTTTCAATCATGCTTTTCATGTTATATCTGCCCCTTATACAAGGATCTCACTTTAGGTAAATGTATCAAGCTTGCCTCAATATATTTACCTAGATTGATATTTTTGTATAAAGCTGTATTGGAGTATTAGCCGATACATTATCTATCTTGACCTAGTTATGATTTCATCGGCTATGATCTAGTCTTTATCTATAGATTATGTATTTATAGCCGATGGAGCATAATTAGGGTTTGCTTTATTTTGTTTATCCTACACCTTATAGCTGATTCGGTCAGATCACATCGGCTAGGTCCATACGGTACGTCATCGGCTTATCGGCCGATCGGCTATCGTATATCTAACATTTTTTATTGTATATCTTGTTGGTTGCAGGATCAAACCAACTGGCACGTCCTGAACCTGTTTTTTCTAAGATTTGGATCTGCACTGGAGTGAAGCAAATCTCCCAGGCCACCGTGTTTTGCATCAATACTTCTCCACCAGCACCGCTATCCCCACCAAATTCCCCAACTCTAGTGATGTCACCACATCGTCTGGAATCCCCACATCCGTCTCCTACTCAAGTCCACCTTCCTCTTGAAAAAATTGATCCCATTAATCAATCTCCTCCTACACCAAAATCAGCTCTCGCGCAACCTGTTCCACCTCCCTAGAAAGTTACGTCTGTCCCAATTACTCCTACCCTTGAACCCCGTTGGCTCATACCACAGATGGTTTCCACGTACAATCCCAAGGAAATGGTAGTTCATGAAGCGAGATTAGCGTTTTAGGCTTTCAAGGGGAGAGGTCCGACAAAGAAAGATGAACCTCAACAGTTGTCGTATTCGCAAAAATCCATAGTAGGTCATGCGGAGGACATGCAATCTTGGCTATCTTCTGACGTGCCAAAGGAATATGAATATGGCAAGCCATTCTTACCATACAACGTCATGCCAGATCTACCATGGCAGATGAGGCTGATGCATGACTGGTACCTTAAAGCAGCTAAAAAGGGCCTCAGTTTCATTAGTGTCAAGGTCTCGAAAGAAGCTTTCTTCAGTGGACCCAAAGGGTTCTTGTTCATCGATTTCAAGGACCTACACACCTTTTTTCAAAATGGATAACATGGACATCAATCTCGTTGTTGCGTGGTGCCTGTAAGTGTTTACTCTTGTTTGTTGTTAGTGAATGCGTGAAAAAAAATTCATCTCATTTAACCTGCATTTCGTAGGTCACAATTCACTGACGCGATAAGAATGAGGACCTTAATAGGCTACGTCAACCCAACGAGGATTTGCCAGACACAACACAATGTGATGCTAGATCTGGATGGTCTAGAAATAAAGGATAAGAGACCAGAGGAAAAAGAAGCATATATCAAAACTTTGCACAAGCAAAAGAGGGTCGAGGTAGCAACTTACTTAGGAAAAGCAATGCTCTCGCACCAAGACAAGAATGTCTTAATGGTCCCATACGCTTTAACATAAGCAACATCTCTTCCGTTTCATTAATGTTTTTGTAGTACAACAAATTAACTACCAAATATCGTATGTAATTCATATACCTTGTTTGCAGTGACCACTATATATTATTCCTCGTATATCCAAAAGACCACTTGGTCGTAGTGTTTGATCCGGCAAACTACGATGAGAGCGCGTTCATGGAGTTCCTTGTTTTATTGAATTTGTAAGTATTAAGTATACCCCCTGAATATCATTTTGCTTTTCTGCAATTTTAAATTAACTCAAACAAATATTTTATCGTTGTAGAGGACACCATTATTACGTAAGATATAACGGGCCAGTAAAGGATCCACAAAAAAAAAACTTCTCGTGAAGACATGCTAGCCAGTAAGGACGTATGTCGTTGACTTAATCATGTGATTGTTAGTTTTAATATTGACGGGTGTAATGTTTTTACGCAGTGTTACAAGTAACCCCTCAGCACTAACCTATGCGGATATTATATATGCGAGATGCTTAGAGTCAACAGGAGGTACACAACAAAGTTTTTAGATGTAAGTCCAAAGAGCGTCCTCTATACGAACTATTTCGTCTAATTTTATTTCATAACTTTCATTTTGTCTTTTTTTTAATAGCTCCCACAAGTTCCAGTTGTAGCAAACCAGTTCGACAAAAAAACAATTCTTAACTTTTGCCCGCATCTGTGTCACTTCCTCCGTCACGATGTCTGCAACCTATTAGGGGAATTCTACACAATGAAAGTCAACTTGTACTAGAAAGAACATATGTAGATCTAAAAAAAAACATGTATTTGCGTTCAATTGTAACATTTGTGTTCATTTGTAACATAAATATTTTCATATGTGTATGCACATATGTATATTATATTTTCTATATAACAATGTTTGTGTTCACTTCTAATATCTTCATTTTGTAATCAATCAAGTTTGTACTATGCGTAAATAACGGCAACTAGATTAGCTCGTACGTATACCATTCGAAAACTCAATGATCAATAGCGGAAAATATTTTGGTATATAGCGTACGACAATTTTCCAAACGGCTAGGTATTGCATGGCCGTTTGGGAAAAAGGATCTTCTCAGACGGGTAGTTAAGCAGCCCGCCTGCGCACATTTTCGCATGTGGTTGGGCCGCCCGCACACGAAAATTTTGATCTTCGCAGACACCAGGGGCAGATGAGTCGGGCAACCGCACACGAAAATATGTTTTGGCTGTCTGGAAAAACCTATTCTCTAGTAGTGGAGTAAAACTTTACTTGTTATGGATTATTATTACTTGATAGCATATATCACTCCTCTTACCGTTGGCTATAGTTGCAAACATGTATCATGTTTATCATGATGAAGGGCAAGGTTATTTCTAATCTTCTCACCATTTTTTTCATGATTTCCTCTCCAAATCATTCCTTAATACATCTTGTATGAGTATATTATAAGATCACATCCTCTGTACCAATAAATCCACATAGCAAAAAGCTAATTTAGTAAGATCTCTCCTTTGATGACTAGTGGAGAAGGTAGA
Organism: Oryza officinalis; assembly: GCA_008326285.1. NCBI lineage: Eukaryota > Viridiplantae > Streptophyta > Magnoliopsida > Poales > Poaceae > Oryza > Oryza officinalis. Next base: position 32,586,001 of record BDMV01000002.1, on the reverse strand, counting down.
TGGTATTAAAGGGATAGAACTTATCCATTTATGAACCAGGAGTAGGTAGGAAGCTAAAAAATCCAACTTATTTTGGTACGGAGAAAGTAGATTAGGGTTTGTTTAGTTGAAGAGATGAATGTGGATGATAGATGGTCATTTTGCTTTTGCATGTGTTTGGTTTATGGGCGAAAGGAGAAAAGATGACCACTGAACATAATATTTCCTTTAACATGATGGATGACCTCATTCGACAAATTCGGCGGGATGAGACGATCCATCTTTTACTTACCTTGTTCATTAATTACCAGTTAATTAATTACCAGTCAGTGATAAGTAGTATATTTTGTTGTTAATTAGTAATTGCCATGTCATTGGTTAGTAATTAATTATTTACTTTGTTGTTAGTTAGTATTGATTACAGCATAAATTGTGATAATTAACATATTTTGTTATTAGTTAATAAAAGGTTGGCTCATCTCATCCACTCGAACAAATAAAAGAATTTGAATTAGCATGGATCCCTACATCCAAGAGATGACGAGACCATTTAATCTTACCCTCAAACCAAACACATTTTAAATCTACCGAGAACGTGTCCACGCCTCAAACCAAACACATTTTAAATCTACCGAGAACGTGTCCATGCCTCAAACCAAACACATTTTAAATCTACCGAGAACGTGTCCATGCCCAGAAGCATAATACTTCCTTCGTACCAAAATATAAGGAATTTTAGATAAATATGATACATTCTATTACTACGAATTTAGATAAACTTTTCTTTAGATTCATAATACTAGGTTGTGTCATATTCACTTAAAATTTTTTATATTTTAGGACGAATGGAGTACGCGACAACGGCACAGCCACGCATGTGGGGATGCCTAAAAGCTAGAGAGATAGGCCGGCTGCTGTGCAGCTCCGTCAGCTCAATCCAATCCATCACCACTCAGTCATGCCATTGTTAGGTCTGAAGCTCGCATCCCGTCTCCCTCGCTCTCTGCCTCCCAACAGCGCCACATGGAGCATACTGTAGTAGTAGTAGTAGTAGTAGTAGTAGTAGTAGTAGTAGTAGTAGATAGACTAGGCCGGCCCTCCCTGCACTGCAACTCTGCAAGCAGGATGATCGATCAGTCATGCAAGTTGCATGGGGGAAACTGTTGTAAAGCTGCGTGTATGATCACGCGCGGTACACCGACGGATGATGGGGCAGCAGCTGAATTGGCAACTTAGCTTTTTTACCTTTTATTTGCAGCGGCCTTGACCAACCCGCCTCGAATTATTGCCGGCCTGGCTAGGGTTTCTTTCTTTGTGTCACGCCAACACTACCATGTTCTAATTATATCTGCGCCTGTTAGTCTACATACATGCTAACATATTGATTTCTAGCCAAATATTTACTACACTTATTAGCAACGTCTAACAAGGCTGTTTCACATATCAAAGTCGTAGCAAACGAAATTAGTTGCCAAATAATGACACTCCTAGACTCCTCGGCTCATGCTGTGGTACTCGCTTGGAAATGAAAGGGCGTGGATGGGAGAAAGCTGCTAAAGCCTAAGCTAAAACAAGACTTTATACAGTGACAGGCAATCGACACCTTTCCCTGATCGGACAATCGCAAGAGCCTGAAGAATTCTGCTGCGTGCTGCTTGCAAGGCTTTGATTGATGCTTCATTCCGACGAATAGAAACAAGATCATTCGGCAAGAATTTTTTTCACATCAAACGCTTTAGCTTCCCTGGGATTCGTGACTCTACTACTGCGAGGTCAAACCACACGCATGAACATGGTAATCATGCAGCGAAAAAATACCAAGAAATTGCTTGCCTTCTTAAATAAATTTCCACAAAAAAAAAAGAACCATGATACATCTTGCCAAAAACAAAACGTAACCGTATATCCCGGCCCACCAATGGAAACTCACGGTAAGATCTAGACAAGCACAAAACCATATACATTCTACAGTCTAAATGTAAACTGCCTACAAACTGTGACACGGAGATGCACCCTGCCACCAGCCGGGAGCTCTCCACCAAATGCTCTTTATAAGCCCCCAGCAAAAAAAAATATTAGTGGCCCAAATAGCATGACAAGCAAGTGCCCTCAAATTGAAGAAACTTCGCAGTGTCACGCTTGCACAATCCAAAATCCACCGACCGATGGGCCACTAGTAAAATGACTAACCGGTGAGGAGACTATCCAAGAAGGCTCTATCACCGGTTTCAACTCGCAAGTATAAAATTTTGCGAGCCTAAAATTTTCCTGCCTAAATGGCAGACTAAGGCTCCAAAATTGATTGCCTGTGGTCGCGCCAAATCACAAGCTACTGGCCCACCACTTCCACAACCCGGTGAAATGGCAATGATATCAAAAGAACTTTATGACTAATCATTGTGCATTTGCTTTCTCCAACTTCTCTTTCTCAATCTCAACTCTTCTTTCCTCAGCATGTTGAGCTATGCCACTAGCAAGCGCCTGATAACGAAAATCGAGAGTTTGCATGAGGCTCTGGAACCTGGTAGCATCAGATGCTTGCAAGCCTGTCAAAAACAGTGGGCACTCGTGAGAAACTTCATGTATGTTATGTATGCTCAAAACTTCTAATAGCAAGGATTCACTTTACCTTGGACAGTTTCAACGAACAAAATGAACGGGTCAACCTCGTCTATTGGTGATTGCAGCTCCTCGTCATCACTGAAATCGTCATCAGAGTCATCATACTCATCAGCTGGCTGGAAGCCTCTGGCCTGTACCATAAAAAAGATTTTTTAAAATAAAAACAGAAGATGAATATCAATACAAATTTTACTAGTACATCCCACTGCATTTGTTACATTAGCATGAATTTGAACATGGAAGAAATATTCATGCAAACCCACCAGTACCTTATGTAGCCAGCTATTCTTACTAGTATAAAAAAGGAAGGAAAAATATTGAGGCCAATAATGCAATTTTAGTACTCAGAATGCAACACTAACCTCAGCAGCTAATTTCTGAAGATGAAGACTGTTTACTTCATCTGCATCTGCATCTTCTTCATCAAGTCCCATTTCCTTATCAGATTCAACCTCATCATCATCATCTTCATCAGCATCAAAACCATCCATATCATCACCATCAGCATCATCTTGTTTCTTAGATTCTGTTCATCAAAGAAAAAAGGATAGATAAATATATCAAGAAAATATTACTCAGCTTCATAAACATAAACAAATATATCATACATAAAAATAAACTCCAATTTACTACAAGAATCATAAAAGTATTCATATTCCACCTGCCACTTGCTCTTTGTAGGCCACAAGCAGATCAAGTGTTGCTTTGAAAATACGATTCAGGGCTTCTCCTGGAATATGATCTGCTGGAAGGCTAATAAGTGAGGTCAACCCCAAGCAACAAACTTTCTTATCATGCTCTCTGTAAACAAAACAGTAAAACGATTTCAGTTCACTGTAGAGAACATAAGGTAGATATAAGTGCTGACGAAACTACTAAAAAGTACCTCTTAAAATTGGCTCGTACACCATTCTTTTTGACTTGTTCTAACATAACAAACCAAATGTTAAAAATTTCTGTCACAACCCCAAGTTTATGTAAGGTTGCAAGTGTCAAAGAAGGGTTGTAGTAGAACGCATTAGCAATCTGCAAGCAGCATATAAAGGCTCTTAGCAACATGCGTAGAGCATAGATAGCACATAAAGTTTATAAAATGGTAGTTGAACCGTATATAAAACCAAACAAAAACAGTAGGCTATCAATGTCTCTCCCCAAAGATGAATAAACCCAAGAGATAATTTTTCCATACAATTAAAGGATATAATAACTGAACATGAAATATTAACCATAAGGCTGTTGCTGATCAGCAATATATTGGACAGCTCGTTTATAGAAAAATTATTTTCAGAAAGAAGGGGTCTGCTACATAAGACCATCATTACGTGCTATCTGTATAACAAATACAGGCAGTGTTTTGTGTTCTCTGCTCCCAACCATTATTCATGTCCATTACGCTGACCAGCTCATCCAAGACGGCATTACAGTAAATAATAGCAACCAGAGAAAGAGAAAATATGTGAGTTAAAGCATTAGGTTAGTTTCCTTGTTTCCTTGTAGGTCAGGTGGTGATCAAGTGTTTAAAAGTCCCATTTGTCTATATTCTCATTGTAGAAACCAAAGATCAACCCATCTGCCTCACTGAGCTTAAGCTCATCTCCATATCAGTCAGCACCATATAGCACAACACTACCAGTCACTGATCTCAACTCTAGATTGATGCCACATTGTGTCGTCCATGGCACTAGCCACTTTTGCATGTGGAAAGATGACAGTAGAGCCTCCAAAACTGAAGGATACTGAATGCCTGAAAATGACTAGATATGATGACAAAAAAAGGTTCAAATGCATATATTCACTGACTTCCTTTATTTTAATTTAATTCTCACTTTTCATACATTTTAAAAATCGCATATGCTTCCTACACATCCCAAAGGAAAGCTCCAACCAACTTCATATAGATCAATTTCATTCCCATTTTCCTATATTTAAAATATGTACTTATTGGTACCCACTTTTCCTACATGTAACAGAATGGGCGAAAACCAGGCCAAGCATGTCTCAGTGCTTCCCATTTTGTATTGTGGAATACATTATTCTTCCAAAAAAAGTACAGTTCAACAAGTTTACGAAAAAGATACCACCGTTTACTGGTTACCAGGGCAACTGCAAGTACCAGTTCATCGTATAAGCTTGAAACAATGATTCTAAGAAAGTGATCTCAGGCAACACTAACAAAACATCATTTGATTAGCAAGATTTGAAAACAAAGGGATCGTACCACTTGAACAAGGAGACATTTCAAATATGGTTTATGTGCTCGACGCAATCGATCAATTGTAAGACTGAGGTAAGGCTCAACCCATTGATCCACATTGCCTTTGCAGTTTTGAAAAACCACCTCAATGAGCTTGGGAGCAGGCTCAATATCTGAATCTTCCATGTTTTGATCCATCATAATCTATAAAATTGAAAATTAACATATGCTAGATTGCTAGTACACTGTATATTGTGAAATCTAACCAAAAAAATGGCAATCAACCCAAAACACACTCACAGATGATAGTGCATTCCACAAGCTTTGCTGATAATCTGGGTCTTTGCAGGCAAGAAAATGATCCGTTCCCCGGGAAACATAGTTGTCCAATGGAACAAGAATGTCTGTGGGGAAGACAACAAAAAAAAAGCTAAGACAAAGCTGCAAAAAGTCTATTAAATTTAAATGTAAAATGCACTTTTCTCAAGGTAGCATTTGCCAATAACAGGGCCTCAAACAATTTGCTAAAATGGAAGATGGATGGACATCTTCCACTCAGATAAATGGAGAAATTCATTCAAGGCAACAGCCCAAGTAGAGCAAACTATCAGCTGCGCAAGTGTACACAAACTAGCAGATTATACTAGTGCAGCAGGAATATTCCCAGGATTCACCATGACATGAAAGGTGGTTCAGAAAGATGAAAAAAGCAAAACCTATTCTGGAACAAGCTACTGCAAAAACTTTGTATTCCTATGTCAATATATTTAGATTAGTTGACCAGATACTGCAAAATCTTTATATTTCTGAGACTGAATGTGAACATGATAAGCATTGGGATAGGCCTAGATTTCAATGAAACAGCATTGGTCTATTGCGAATTCAATTTTTTTTATGTCAAGTAGCATTTTTTTGAGCCCATAAATTAAGATTATGAATAACCAAGAATTAAAGAATATGATAAAGACAGATTCAACATCTAAACGTGAAGACGTGCAAATGGCACCAAAATTTGGGGACCATTGAAACCTGGAGTCATGCACAAAAATTTTGGATAGTGGCACTAAAAACATCATAAAGAAAACCAGAAAACATTGACTGTAATGAAAAGGGAGAAGCAAACATATTGCAGAATTGTGATAAACTCACAACCACCATTTCCCATTGCATTTCAGCTACACAGATTTCAAAAGTTATGTATTTTTTACTAAGATTATCATTATATGCTAAAGAAGGTGGCAATATGAGAATTGTAACTTGTAAATTGGAAAAAAGCATTATTTAAATCTAAAAGGAACAGAATAACGATAGGACTTAAGCAAATATTGATGAATGCACGTATTCCATGTGATAAGCATGAGGAATCTGTAAAGGCTATTTTAAAAATATCACCAATTAGGCGAAAAACAAAGGGAATAAGACAACAAAGATGAAAGGCAGAAAATACAGTATCTGAAAAATAGATAAAGAAATTAAAATGTCATACTCTCAAAGAAGTCTATTGCCCAATCATTTAGAGCCTCCATCATCAACGGCCATAGGCTCCACATGTCCAACGAAATTGATGGTGAGAAAAAAGTCATATATGAGACAATTTCTAGAACTTCCTCATAAACATCTGCAGTATATTTTAGAAGCATAAGTGTATGAACAAAACAAAATAAATCATAAGTAGTTAGTACTACAAACTTAACATAAGAATTCAATACCATGTAATTCTGCTGCCACATTATATTAATTCATAAACAATTAAAATTACTTAAGTGCTTATTATAACTTTTCTAGTTTTGAAATGGACAAATATTTCATTGGAAACACCCCTGTCCAATAAAATTGTTCGTACCATTCTCATGATCAGCAGAATTAATTTTGTAAATCATCAATTAATACGTCACCAGAGAAGACATGTCCAACATAACTTTGTAATACAATACATACTATTGCCATTCCAACAGGTCAAAAAGAATCTGTGTGGTTGGGACAATCCCCTTAGACCTGGGGAATTTCCCTGGGCCCAGGTGGCACAACAGAGACACAGATGGAGCTGCACAAGGCCAGAGAAGGAAGGGGAAACTAAAGACTAGTTCAATGAAACCAGATACAGCACTGCCCTTGCATTAAGAAAATAGCTAACAGTTCAACCTAATCTTATCTAAAAAAATATCAAGAGTCAATAGTAACCACGTGGGTACTGTTGATACACATGAACATGCCATGCATGAACTCTTCTGACCGAAGAAAGTTAAGGGTGTTGCTTCTTTATGAGCATCATATGACACCAATAGTTTGCAACATCATGTTGATTGGAAAGGATACATGAAATGCTACAATATTAACAGTATACATATATGAAATAATATCCACAAACAGCTCAATACCTTGACCATCAGAAGTCAACATCCTGCGCATTATTGGCAACAGAGTTGGCTCAATTTGAATAAAAAGGTGTGGGAGACTGCTAACAGACTCAAGGATTGTGCTTATGGCTCGTAAACAACCAACAGCTGCCAAAGCACCAGAATCGTCAGCTTCATCATCAGCTTCTTGACTAGCCATACATCTCCAGAAGGCAGCAGCCTACCAAAGGAATACAAAAAATGTGTTACTAAAGCAACACAAAACAGAAGGGTTAAATGTACAGAAAGAAGAACGCACCAAATTCTGGCACAACCCCAGTGCATATGGTGCCATCTCTTCACCAAATTTATCAACAATGGTTTCAAGAGTGAAAACAAGATCCTCATTCTCAACTTCGTTCATCAGTTTAAAAAATTCTGGACAATACATGATCAGACTTGTAAGCTACTGTCAAAAGTACAAGGTTAACAGAAGTAAATTTAATTATCATACCATCAAGGAGTTGAGGGAGTATAGGTCGTATCTCGTTCAAATCTGCACAGGCAAAGGTATAGTCAATTTTTTTTTAGAAGTCCAAAATTTAGTATGAATTTAAGGCATGCACAAAGCAAAACTTGCCTTTGCATGCTTCAACAAAAGAACGAAGTGCAAACACTGAATCGACCCGAACAGGGAGATCTGGATCACGCATTCCAGAAACTATACAATGCATAGCTTTCCGAAAATTGCGCTGGTCTGAAAAGCTGATATGTGCATACTGCCCAGCAACCCATGCAGCCTATTAGATAGAAAAGGTCAGATTGATGCCACAAAGAACAAAATTGATCACAAGTTAGCATCCTATAACACAAACAAAAGACCGGGCCCTGTTCGTTTCTCCAACAAAAGTTGGATAAAACTTTGGATACTCGTGATACGCTTTTCAAACTGCTAAACGGTACGTTTCGTGCGAAAACTTTTTATATGAAAGTTGCTCTAAAATATCAGATTAATCTATTTTTCAAGTTTGTAATAATTAAAACTCAATTAATCATATGTTATCGTCACCTCGTTTTGCGTAAAACACTTAATCTTTATCTTCATCTTTATCTTCAGGAGATTCAAACACCACCCTAATAGAGAATAATTGTCTAATACTGTGTTAGAAATGCATGTCGTTTTAGACATGTCCAGCTGAAATTTTGAATTATTGAGTATCAATAAACTAGCAAAATGCCTGTATGTTGTTACGGAATTAAAAATCACATCGGCACAATGCAGAGAGGAAATATATTTTGAATTTTAGAGCTTCATTTTAGAATTAATTCGAGGTTTTTGCTTGCCAAGTTTTCACTCCATTTATTATTAGCTTGCAAGGATGATCATGGTTGAGAGCTCCAGGGTCTATCCATGACTTTCACTGTTCTACCAAACATCTGATTTGGAGTCCCACATGTCAGAGTTTTGGGTGTTGGTGGTGCTGTGGTGGCAGATTCACCATTCACCACCACCACTGAGGCCTTTTAAAGGAGTACAGATACAGAAATTTAGACAGGATACATGCAAGTCATGTGCGTGGATTCTCAAAAGGTACTTTCATGAGAATATAGTTTATCAGGTTTCGCAAATATATTACAGCATAGAGGCAGTGGTCAAAGTTGCAATTTTTAGACTGTCAATGTCCAAAACAGCATGTATTTGTCACCACTAGTAGTATTTGATAGTTCAATGGAAGCACAAATCTTCTCAGCTTTAAATAACAGATCCAATGACACATGCAATTACATTTTCCAACTTTGTGACATTAGCAATTTTCCAACTCTGAACTATGCCACTGAATAGCCACAATTCTTAATATATGCCACAAAGTGTGAGGCTCACACCAAGCCCAGGAGCATTGCTCACATGTCATTGCGACATCAGAGCCACGTACTGAACATCCGATGTTACTCACTACCCAGTGCATGTAATGCTTGAGATCTTCAGTGGCATATATATTGATTAGATGAATTGAGTGTAATTAACTAGACCACCATCATTGAAAAATAAGTGGCTTATACTTTTTTTTTCCAAAATGAGCAAAATGGAAACAGAAGTCCGTAATATGCTTTGCACATGATACAGAAATGTGTTAAAAGTAGCTAAGAAGCAAGTAAAACTATAACTTTCAATTGACTCTACCTTAGCACGCAGGTGTCCAACATGACTATTAAACTCAGGGAAGACATGCTGGACCAGCATACGCTCCAACTCAGCTTTATATGGATCGGTTTGCTTCAGCTTATCACATAATGTCCCAATAGCAAGAAGTGCTCCATCTTTTTGGCGATATGGCTTGATTTCCATAGATGCCTCATCATATCTGTAAGGCATTCATTAATCGAAGTCACCCCATGTGCCTTCAGATATGTTGAAGCACTTCATTGAGTAGAAAGTGTGAAGTTATTGAAGACAGCACAAGTGACAAGTAAATCTTACCTCCTAAAAATATCCACAATGAAATGGATAAACTTTTGGAGATTGCTTTTTCCTCGTTTTCTTACCAATTCACTAACAAAATCCATAGCAGCTGTTCGAGGACTGTACAAATCTTCAATGATATCTACAAAAAGAAGTCAATGGCATGAGCAAAAAACCTATGGTAATGAACTGAGACACAGGAAATGTGTGATACTAGGCCTTGCTTGGAATACTGGAGTTTCAAAGGATCCCTAAGTCACTCTGAGTGATAGCCTACTCTAATTGACAGGAAGACAGGGTCCTGAAATTCACCATATCCCTTCCGAACATATTCATGAGGATCTTCGTCCCATAACTTTTGATCATTGTCATTGAAACACATGAGCAGAAAAATTATCTCGAACAGAATGATGTCGATTTGAGGCTGCATCAACTGATACATACTGTTCTTTGTAACACTGCGATATACAATCAATGTAATAATTACTTGTCTTGGAACAAAATCATAATTAATATAGACAAATAACTTGTGATCAAAAGCAGAATAGGGGAGAAAAAAATGAGTCCATAATAAGCTTTGAAGTAGCCTAAAAAGACATAAGAGAAGCAAAAGCTGCACTAGAGGAATCAGAAAGGCAAAATTACAACAGAACATGCCTAGAAGACATCTCAGAAAAACTGCAATTGAAAGCTAGTTCAACATATACATAGCTTTAAAGACCAACACAGCACAGTATGTTTCATTTCCTCGTTCAGAAAAAATGAACGTCCATCGAATGCTCTTAATTTGTTCAAAAATCCTTCCATGAAAAATGGTCAAACATAGTTTTTTGGTTGACATGTTACAATGTTGTAGGCTGTGTTGTTTTGTCTATGCATAGCACAGGTATTTCCTTTTTATACTTTCACCACAAGCTTATCTGGACATGTAATCTTCCATGGATCAAAGACACTAACTTGCCTCCAAATATGATTATTTGGTCAAATACATGTTAGGCTTTCAACCAAATTAAATATTTCAACTCGATGACTAGTAGCAAACAAGGAAGCTCCAAATCTAGCAAAACATAACGAAATGAGAAAAGAGAATGGTCTGTGGTTTTAGAACAAAAACAACATTAGAAAGCTACAGAAAAGAAGCAAAAGGTTAGATTTACAGACACAAAATGCTTCTGAAAAATGATCATTTTATCCTCCCAAAACAAACCTGTTGGTTAGGTATTGAAGAACAAGATTGATAACCCTGTCTGGCAAATAGTCACCAGTTCGAATCGCATTCAATAGCTGCAAGTGGCAGCCCAAAATTCTTCCAGCATAGTTCTTTTGAAACATTTGTGCAAAAGCTTTACTCTCTGGTTTCTGTAGTTTCATATCACCAAATCTGCAGAGTGCATTGAAAGATAAATAAATTAAATGATTACCAAAGGTAGGGCTGAGCTTCAATGAACACTGACCGGGTGTACAGACGATTCAAGATATGAATTGTCCATTTCTTAACTTTCCACCAGCCCCAAGATTTCCTCACATCAGGATCCAATGGTTGGCCTTCCACTGGAACTGGTCTTTCCAACAAGTTTATAAACAAACTCATCCATGCATTGAAGACATTTGGGTCAAAGAGCTGCTTCGGAATCTCCAACTACGCAAAGCAAGGAAGGAAAAAAATATAGGTGTAAAAAAAGAGTACAAATTACAGATAAGTGATGACAATCATTTAATTATAATAAGCTAACGTACATAAATTGAAGACCAGAATATTTTGCATGTTAGCTTGATCAGGTCAGCTACTTCAATTGGAGGGTTGACAATCTGAACAAGTTTGCTAAAGATACTTAGCAAGCGAGGAAAGGTCTCCTCAACAATGTGATATAAAGGTATCCTCTCCTCCTCAGATTTGAACCTTCAAAATAAATAAAAGTAAATTAGAGACATCATTCAAAGAAGTACACATACTACCTGTCCCATAAAAAAACCCAATCCTGGGAATGAATCTGGACATAGTGTATGTCCAGATTCATCTCTAGGATTGGATTCTTGTTGGGACAGAGGGAGTATATAACAAGAAGCAATCATTTAATCCTAAACAGCAACACACTAAGAGAATATAGAAACCTCAAGTTTTCCAGCTAAGTGTAAAAGGTGATATGTGATTCTGCCATCAAACATTTACCACTTAACTGAAACTTCAAATTTACAAAGTCATGATTTTTTCCCCATTACATCAGGCTTTTTTACCACTCTGTTCAGTCAAACAGTTAAACATGTGTATGGAACATTTTAAAAACTCAAAAAATATAAAAATCTTTAGAACATACAGAACTAATATCTTTAGCAATATTTAGCTGATAGTACCATGTGGATGGGTTGCTCTTAAAACTTTCCTTGTTTCTCTATCAAATCTCATTAGCTTTTTATTATTTTTAATATGTTATGATGCACTCTATAGCAACAGAGATATTCTTATTGGAACAGAAAATTCATAGCTGACACAGGCAATGTAAGCAAGAGTTGGGAAAGGGACCAGTACAGTGGTGAATCCCTAGCATGAGAAGTTCAAGCTCTTAGTGAACATAGAACTGACTCTGAATGATATAGTTTATAATATGACAGCTCATCTATACCAAATTCAGATATAATGCTGCATGAAGACATCACAAAATAAATGCAATTAGAGAGAACTTGTGAATTACCCCCATATTGAAACGTAAATGGCAACATTCAACAATATTATGTACTCAAAATTTGTCCCAAAATATAACAACTTCTAGCACTCAGAATTTGCCCCAAAATATAACAACTTCACCAACATTCTCTTCCCAACGAATCACAAGCCTCCACCATTCACTTTTCCCACCTACCTCCACTTCTCAACCAATCACAACCTCTTCCCATTTAATTTTACCTACTTTCTTACTATGTCCAACTCTAAAACTTATTATATTCTGGGCCAGAGGAAGTAGCAACTTTGCAAGAGAGGGTCATTTGAACAAACATAATAAGAATAATACAAATAAGAATGAAGCAAGACTAATAAACCCAAATCAGAGCAATAATTACACAATAGGAGGTAAAAGAGGCAGAACAAATCAAAATACAAACAAAAGTTGGCAGAATGATTTTAAAACATACAGATAGAAGGAAACATAATTGAATAGACATTAATACTTACTCATATTTCCTGGAAAGAACCCTTAGCACGTATAAAGCTCCAAAAATTTGATTTTCTGATTCCAGATTGTGTGTAACCCAATGAAGGAGACCTGGCCACTGCTCGGGATAGTCTGAATGTATTATAGTTTTGATACTTTCACCAAGCTGTGCTCTGTAAAACAACCAAGGAAAAGATTTCTCAGCATGTCAATGAGGTGTTGCCATCAATAGGACAGCATGGCATTTTCACCACAAGAATGCATACAATTTCAAGGGAAATAAGAGGGATATATATGAAGGTACTACATTTATCATATTTCAAAAATAGTTGAAATGGACCTTCTACTAAATGGCAAAGCAGGCTGAATCAGGCATGTACGTTAGATTCTAGTGGAATGTGCATAAGTGTTAGGTCAAACATTACCAGTGATAAATGAATACCCATGCCGGTTGTACCCTACATATCATGACACAACAGTGAAGTACAGATTTGTCACGGAGAGCAGTTTATAGTGATTTGATTTCTAACACCCATGACAATCATCGTTTATCCCCAGTTCGCTGGAGGGTACAATGGCCAATTGCTGAACTAGGAAAAGCAGATACAAGGAGAGGCTGTTTAGTCACCACCATCATCATTTGCACCTTGTCATCACTAGCCACCTACTCAGCATGTGCTAGAGAGGAGGAACCTGCCATCCACAGGGCGATGAGAGGGAGCACCAGCAACTAGTATTGAAAGAGTCTTTAGTGGAAGGGTAGAGAAGGGAAAGGGAGGGGAATTAGTGTTCAGAGGGATGATGAGCCAGCCACTATTCTCTTCACCCACCTTCCCTTTTCATTTCCATTACTCCCTTTTTATTCAGCATTTCACCTTTCATTAAGGTGTATTATTACTGCCCAAGTGATATCGCCTACCCTCTAGCACGCTGTAACCATGATGGCAACAGTTTGTGAACATATAGTCTAGGACAAATCATATATGCTAGGATGGAGCGGAATTCAGCAGTTACTATGGTAATTATCAGAACCATGCAACTTCAGGAAAGGAACTCAATTTAGAATCTCAAAAGGAAAATTTAATTATTAACAAGAATAATAGTATACTGAAGGCCAAAGTTGTTATCACAATAAGTCAAAGCTCTTTTAAGATTGTCAAGCCTTTCACAAGCATTAGCAACATATGAACTGTTGGCTAGAACAGAACAGTTTACCTTAGTAAAGGGGGTACTTGAATAATAAAACCCAGTATATTCTCACGGACCATCAATTTGTCACTTTCTGAAATCTTTTGCGATTCCTCTATAGAATAAACAATTGATACAGTTTTAGGTAATCAGAAGTCATAAATAAGTCAACAGTCAACTACCAACCTCAACATACCAGGATCATTTGGAGACCAGTTCTTTGCAACAAAGTTCTTGAAATGAATACTTGCAACCTGTCGCACAGCCATATCACAGCTCCCATCGACAATAATCTGTAACAACCTAACCAGATGTTGTGGTGCGTACTGAAACTGCAGGAGTTACAGAATTATTAGCACAGATGCTCAACACAAAATGGCAAAATAGTACTGTTTGCGATGGGAAAATATATAACAACTGTCTGACTTGGGTGTTTGAGGAGTGCTTGCTCTCACGAATTTCACAAAGCTCAGTGAATTTGAACTACCACTAAGTCATGCTTAGTAATTAGTGCAGATCATTGTGGGAGGAGCGTACAAGCAACCTAAGTCATGCTTAATAATTAGTGCAGATCACCGTGGGTACAAGCAACCTCTCTGTCTTAAGTATGCCTGGTCCTATTACTTGTATACTCGGTTTCTCGCTAAAGAAAGAAAAAGAAAGAAAATATCCTGTTAATCAAGTATACTAGATGGTGGTACAGTGCTGTACATCCCTTCTCTGCCTTCAAATGAAACAAATTACCAAATATTAGTATCATAGCAAACCAGACATGGTACCAGTACAGGACTTCTCAGGGATCATGTTTTAATAAGTATTACCTGGACAACTAGTTTACATTAGTTACTAACGATAGTGCAACTCATTACTAAATAAATGAGCATGATGTCTCCAGCAAGCATGTTAGCTAGCTTTGAACAGGAAAGAGCCAATCATTATTAAGGAAATGAAAAGATTTACCACAATACAAATAGAAGTACATGGAAAGGCACAAGAAACCATTAACAAAGGTCGGAAAAGTATGTAGTTCCTTTGGAATAAGGACACTCCACTAGCATAGATAACGGAATAAAAGTATAAAACTGCATGTTTAGTGTACTCTTGTTGGACTAGCATGCACAACTCTGCTGGTACGTATAGTCCACTTGATTGAACATTTTGATAAGGTCAAGCCAAGTGTTATTATGGTGTCACCAAATATATGATTACAAAACAGCAAAAAGACCAGCATTTTCCAAAAATGCTGCTTATTCATGTGTTCGCTTTGCAGAAAGAACAGAAAAGAATACCAGCGTTCCATCTGACACAAACATTGTACAGTTGCCTATGTAGTCCCCCCCCCATTTGAACATGTTGACCGGCTAGTTTGTACTATGATTTGAACAGTAAATTAAGCTACCAACCCATCTCGCCCAGAGCAAGGAGAGAAGTAACTCAAATTACTGTTGGCGACCCCAGAACTTAATGTCCCTAACAACCCAACGCACTCAAACAGTATACGGCAGTACCAAGTTTACCATGGCCGCAGTTACCATAGTAAGACCTGAACGAGTACGAGTATGATGCCACAAACAAACACCCTGTACCAATCAGAATAATCAGAACCCCCCCCCCCGGGAAACTCCCAAAAACCCCCCCAGCGTTCACAGGGAAACCGCGGACAGCAAGTTCATCAGTCCCCGAGCCAGATTCGAGCGGATCACCAGCGCCTGAACCAATTCCAAATCGCTAGGAGCGCGCCGCCACCAGCGATCAAACAGTACGCGCCGCGCGGCGCGGCGCCATCGAACGGGGGTGGAAATTGGGACGCGCTGGTTCGGGGAGGAGGGGAGGCGGCGGGCTCACCTGGTTGAGGCTCTCCTCGGCGGCCTTCCGCTCCTCGGGGACGTGGCTGAGCGCGGCGCGCAGCACGACGGCGAGGCTCTGCAGATCCATTGCCGCCGCCGCCGCCGCCGCCGGCGTGGGGGGAGGGGAGGGGCGGGCGGTGTTGCGCGGTGCCCGCCGGCGAGGCGCGGGGGCGGGCGCCCGGAGAACCAAAACCCTAGCTCGCTCGAGACGAGAGAGAAAGAGGGGGGGGGGCTAGGGCTAGGTCTCGGGCTGGGGCGCGGCCGCCGCGAGAAGCTCGGAGGTGGAGAGAGCAAGGAGGCTGGCGTGGGTGGCGCGGTCTCCTTTTTGGGCGTCACGAGGTCTTCGGGAAGGGGGGCGCGTGCAAACGTGCGCGCGCGCTATTTAACCCTAGGGTTTGGTCAGGGAGATGGGTTGGTGACCCTCGCTCCCTGTGGGTTGCACTGGCTGGTGGGGCCCACCTGTCAGTTGTGTGGGCCCGGTATCTTTTGGTGCACTGCTGGGTCGGCCCCATCGGCCGGAGGGACAGACAGCTGGTTACAGCGTCGAATTCAATCATTTTTTTCTTCTCTCTCGTTTGGGGCCACCGGTACAATGTTTACTCCGGTTTTTATGAGGTGGATCCCCTTTCTCGATTAATATAGACTCTTTTTTTTTCCGGACCCTTTGTTTGATTAAATTGAAAGTCTAAACGAGTTAGCACCGTTTGAGTTCAAACTACTGCATGATTAATTGATTTTAAATTTTTTTCTAAACTTGAAAATGAATTATATGATATTTTAAAGTAACTTGTATATAAAAAATTTTAACATGATATGTATTGTTTAGCAGTTTAAAAAACATGTTAGCAGAAAATGAGATAAAATCTTTGTTTTAATTAGAAAAGAACGCTTACATGAAAATGCGGTGAAAAGCAATACAAGAACACAAGTAAGGATATGTAAAAGGAAAGCATCCGAATTACCCCTCTAAACTTTTGTAACAGTCTGAATTACTCCCCACACCCCCTCTCCTCAATTTAAAACCACACATTTCACATCTCAAACTTTTAAACCAGACAAATTACCCTTAACTTAATTTATAGTGGTTTTCGTCCTACATGACATACACGAGCCAAAAAAGTTTTTAAAATCAATGAGGGGGCACTTTTCCAATACCCCTTCCTCTCCTTCCCTTTTACACAGACAACGGAAGGAAGGCCTTAGCTGCTACAAGGGAATTATTTGTCCAATATAAAAGGTTGAGGATGCTAAATGTCAGCACTGTAGTTTAGGGGATAATTTAGACTTTTCATATATAAAACTAGTTTATTTTGTGAATTATATATAAACTACATATTCTCACTCTAAGGGCATCCTCAGGCATCCTCAATGTATCCAACCCAACTTGGTATTAGTGTGGGCCTATGGAACAGGAGGTAGTAGTGCATGCGAGAGTGTACAATACTTCTTAACTGCCGTAGAGAGTAAGATGAGGTCCATGGAGAAAAATACTATTATTTTCTATCAAGTAGAATTGTTATTTCCTGTGAGGCTATGACCTTCCTCGCTATGCAATGCTGTAAAGCTATTGTTTTTTATTTGCTTGTTGTGCTTGTTGCCAGGAAGTAGCACTACAACCGGTAGTTGTTGTTACCTCTTGTCACAATGCTTACAACCTGACACTACAACGGTAACCCTCATCTGTGTCGGGCTGCAACCGACATCTGTGTCGGGTATGGCGTCCGACACAGCGCAAAGGTCAGTGATGTGAGGAATCATCTCAAACGGGCATAAGGAGACATGTTAAATGTGCATAGAACTGAAGCCCGTCACGGATGACACCTATCTGTGACGGGCCTAAACTAGAGCCCGATTGAGATAGCCTTAAATATCTCAATCGGGCCGTAGTTGGAGCCCGTCACAGATGACAATCATCTGTGACGGGCCCCGAATTAAGGCCCGATTGAGATAACCTTAAATATCTCATCGGGCTGTAATTGCAGCCCGTCACAGATGACAATCATCTGTGACGGGCGCCATCTTGATGCCCGTTTAAGATATCTACAAAGCCCGTCACGGATGGCACTCCTCTGTGACGGGCTTTTTTTTGGCCCGATAAAGATACCTGATATGCCCGATAGTTAGTGTACACTATAAATAGCCGCAACCGCCAGAGTATCTGTATCCCACTATTCACAAATCTGGTGGGAGGTTGGAGGGGGCGAAATTTTTTTTTCCCAAAGAAAACAGTGAATTCATAAAGGTAAATAACAAATAATAATCATTAATTTAGAAAATTCATCAATTCTTATGAATTTAGCAGTATTTATCTTATAAGATGTTTCTCTGATTCTTTTTTCATTTCTGTAGAGATGGATCGAAGTTGGATGTATGCGAAATCTGTGAAACGTCATAGTCAAGAGTATAGAAATGGGGTATTAAATTTTATTAACGTCGCGGAGGAGGATAGGAAAAGAAGAAACAGCGATTACATGTGTTGTCCATGTGCAGATTGCAAGAATGAAAATATGTTTGATAGCCGAATGGACGTACACGCTCATCTGATACAACGAGGATTCATGGAGGGCTACACATGTTGGGTTAAGCATGGAGAGCAGGAATCAGGAAGTGATGCTGCTGCAAATAGTACTGGTGCACAAAATCATGAAGATGAAGATGAGCATGACATGTTTGTACCTTCTCCACTAGGCGGTGAAATGGTTGATGTTGATCATGATCTGCTGCAAGACATGTTACGTGACGTTGAGGATCCAGCTTACAACGAGAGAGATTCCGTAAAGTTCAGCAGGTTGGTCAGTGACTCGCAGACGCCTCTGTACGCCGGATGCAAAGCAAAGCAGACCAAATTATCAGCTACCTTGGACCTAATGAAACTGAAGGCAAGTAGTGGATGGACAGACAAGAGTTTCACAGAGCTTTTGGGAATTTTGAAGGCCATGCTGCCTGATGGGAACACATTGCCCGAGACAACATATGAAGCAAAGCAGGTTTTGTGTCCCCTGGGGTTAGAGGTCCGTAGAATTCACGCTTGTCCAAACGACTGCATATTGTACCACAAGCAATATGCGGAGTTAGATGCTTGTCCTGTATGCAAGGCCTCACGATACAAGCGTAAGAAAAGTCGGGACGAAGGAAAAAAATCAAAACGGGGTGGTCCCGCGAAGGTTGTGTGGTATCTACCTATCATTGATCGTTTCAAAAGAATATTTGCAAACCCCAAGGAGGCAAATTTAGTACGTTGGCATGCCACGGAGAGAAGGAACGACGGTATGCTAAGACACCCAGCGGATTCGATTCAATGGAGGAATATCGATCGAAAACACAAAGACTTTGCTGCCGACCCCAGAAACATGAGGCTATGTCTGTGTACAGATGGCATGAATCCTTTTGGAGACATGAGTAGTACTCACAGCACCTGGCCAGTTCTTATTTCAAACTTTAACCTACCGCCATGGTTGTGCTTTAAAAGAAAATATATTATGCTGTGCTTGCTAATCCAAGGACCGAAACAACCGGGCAATGATATCGATGTGTTCTTGGAACCTGTTATGGACGATCTTGAGATGCTCTGGAAAGAAGGTGTGGAAACTTGGGATGCATATGGTCAGGAGAATTTCAAGCTACGAGTTCTACTGTTCTGCACCATTAATGACTATCCCGCCCTCGGTAATCTTTCTGGCCAAACCGT